>JADLSH010000208.1:0-233269 GCA_016169945.1 Trachythela sp. YZ-2020
TGAATCTGGACTAGATTATTTTCTACCAAAGAAATCTGTCCAAAACTACATGCCAGGCGATAACCTTGGATAACCCCCAACTACAAAAACCTTAGTGCAAAGTGGCAAAGGACTTTCCGCCAATGAAATCGTATACTCTACTGCAAACGCCGAAATGCGTGTATTAGAGAGGGTAAAATATTAAAATCTACCTTCCTCAATACTAAGTTAAATGAGTTGAAAACTAAGAAGAAGAATAAGAAATGGTGGGATACTGTAAAAAAAATAGCTGGGCATTCTAAAAAGAAATTACCACTGACTATCGTCTCGGAGGGCAGGACCATCAGCGGTAATGATCTTGCTGAGAAAATAAACACTGCTTTCGTTTCTGTTACGCAACACCTAGACCTGTTACATAGTACTCCTGTTGGCATACAACACGAAATCGATTATCCTGAAATTCCACTTGAATTTATTATTAGCGAAATTGACGTCTATCGCAAATTATCCACCATTTCAATATCAAAGTGGTCGGGTCCGGATCATATACCCAACTGGGTCGTAAAGTCTATTTCATGAACACTGGCCCTACCAATAGCATCTATACTAAACGCATCCATTCAACAATCATTGGTCCCAACTATCTAGAAAAAAGCGGATGTTGTTCCGATCCGAAATGTAAAGAATTTAAATTACATTTATACGGATTTACGACCAATTTCTCTTACACATACTTTGGCTAAAATCTGTGAACGATTCATAGCTGATTGGCTGATGAAAGCGATTATTGATAAGATCGATAAATGGCAATATGGTTCGATAACGAGATCGTCGACAACACACGGAATTTTGAGCTTCGGTCACAATTTTCCCAGTAGATCTGACGAGCCATAAAATGTTATAAGGATTTTCCCATTGGATTTCGCTAAGGCTTTTGACCATACTGACCATAAAATTTTACTTCGTAGACTATCTTCCATGGACGTCGCACCAATTATAATTAACTGGATTAAAAATTTCCTAACAGGAAGAGATCAACATGTCAAGATTGGCCTTTGCGTGTCCGAGAGGCAAATAGTTAATCGGGGAGTACCGCAAGAAACTGTACTGGGAACCATTCTTTTTTTTGGTTATGATTAATGACTTACTTGAAGAATGGTAAGACTGTTGGAAGTACGTCGACGATACTAATGTCGCTGAATGTATTGGGCCTAACTGTCCATCTCGCCTTCAAGGAGTAGTGAATGAAGTCACTACTTGGACTATTAATAGTAACATGAAGCTTAATATTTCCAAATGCAAAGAGTTAATAATCGATTTTACTAAAGATAAAAGATATTTTCAGCCCCTGTCAGTGTATGGTAACCCAATTAAGGTCGTCGAATCGGAAAAGATTTTAAGTCTCGTGGTCCAAAATAATCTAAAATGGAATTTACACGAGGACAATATCGTTAAAAAGTCAAGTAAACGGTTGTATATGCTGAGGTCATTAGAATGGTCTAAATCGGATACGAAGACTCTGATCGTTGTGTATATACTACCGTAATAAGACCAACACTTGAGTATGCTTGCCAAGTGTGGCATTATAACATTCAAAACCTTTTTATTTGAAGGCATCGAACGAATACAGAAAGGCGCACTAAATATAATCGTCCTCCTCTCTAGTTATGGCGAGGCTTTAAAGATTAGGGGTATCACTACATTGTACGACCGACGTGAAAGCTTTTGTGAACAATTCTTTAGACAAAATATGAAATAATGACAAAATGACGGACTTGTTTCCAGATCCATATACGTTAATTTTCGCAAACTTAAGACACTTCGCGACCATGTACTAACCTCATCGCTCTATCATGGATAAAATATGTTATATTAATGCTTTTAAAACTAAAATTATCTAGATTTCTCTAAAATATCGGTATTTGTGTTCGTTCAAAGTTGTCCTTGCGGGAATAATATTTTATCGACACGATTATGTGATAAGACAATTTCTAGTTTGCTTTCCAAATAAGGAGGCAGAATAAGATCTACTCTACCCAAAAATACTTTGAAAGGAAAATGAGCAATTTTGTTTTATCATATATGTTTAATCTTGATCAACAAGAGGTTTTCAATTCCTCCAAATGACCAAGCCTGTATATATATATATTTGTAGATGTTTGATAGTACTTGTTTTGATTTATTATACTATAAGACTGGAAGCCTGCACAAATATAGCCTTTTGTGGAGTGAATCTACTTTTATAGTGTAGCCGAATTTTGAACTTGCAACCATGAAATTGATCTTAAATGCAGAGTGTGTTGTTCATTATTTTTTTTAAATATAAATTTACTTAAAAGATATTTTTATCGAAACATTTGTTATTGTAAAATGAACAATTTCCAGTTATTTAAACCAACTCCCAGCATATGCCTGCAGTTTCGAAAAGAAACACTACTATTTTAATGCCCATTTATACACTTGAGCTTTTTTTCCATTTGGTTCAGCTGTCATGACCAAGTCATGGTCACTGATGCAGAATAGTCTGGATCATTCTTCATGTGTTTTGTCACCTTGGGTGCAGTATGTATGCAAATCAGATTACTGATTGCAAAGATGTATTGATACCATGTTATATCAGCTCCCTTCTTGACATAATTGTCAAAACAGCACAACTGCATGATCATGATATGGACACCAGGCTGACAAAGTGGATGGTAGAAAGGTTCGACACATGTGTATCAGCAAAACAGTGTGTAGTTAAAGAGTTATGAAGAGAAAAATACCACAACCTCAATTGAATGTCAACCTGGGTGTTTCAAGCTGGTCTGGGTTGAAAACAAATATCCAGAATCCAGTGTTGCAGCCAACCCGGGTTATACTGTGAATGCAATAAAAAGAAGCCCCATGGGGTCTTCCAATCTGGGGGATAAAAATTTCAAGGGACTGTTTCTCCAGGAATTGGCCAAGGCTAGCATAGAATATGCATTCTCTATCTATTGCCAGAAAACTATATTCTCCTGGTAATGACCTGACAATTTTACTTGCAAAAATTACTACTTAATTGGGCATTGATGTGTTGATGGCAAGCTAATTGTTTTAAATTTACTGTAATTCTTCTTAAGAAATGCATAGTTTTGAGTATTCGTTTTTAATATTCTCTATCCCAAACTTGACCTATTTCAATTCCTAATGAGTGGGCAAGAGTGGGCCATTGACTTACAGGCATGCCAATCCATCATTCATGTCCTTTTATAAGTTGTATACTTAACTTTGCTTTTATACTAACTTATCTTAGGGAGAATTTTACTACAACTTTAATATGGCAAATCTTGTCTCTGGGCATCCTTTATATATATTTCCTCCAATTATTCTTTATGTTTTTTCTTATATTTACTTAATTTATAGATAATTATTTAATGATGAATGCACTCTCGAATACCTCCACATTGAAATCAATTTTATGGCTCCTATTCAGTCTACTATTAGATCAGTGAGTTTTGGTGCACAGTAATATTATTCACACTTATTATTATTATTATTTTATTATTATTTAAGCTTATTTACACACGAGAGTCTTTCAGATGTCTGTTTTTCAAAGAGCCGTGCACATTTACTATCAATTATTATAAAAATATCAAAATTATTAGCTGTAAATATAAACATATACACTATTTACATGGACCTATGGTTAGGAATGATGAACTCCCAGTTCAAATACACAAGACATCGACTAGTCTCTTGAAAGACTTGATAGAAATTTCAGGTATTATTGTTATTGGAAGTTTTTCCATCAAAATTTGGTTCCATGAAACAGCTCCTCTACAGGAGAAGCTTCGTTTTACGAAATTTGTTTTAGGTTTTGGTAGGAAAACGTTTTTGATGGTTATGTCGTAGTTGGTAAATTTGGTTGACAGAGATATTAAACATCTGTGTTAAATATTAAACGAAAATAAAGTTGACCAATCAATCCTATATTTTAGAAGAAATGACATTACCCTAACAAACCGCTTCCTAATAAAGCAAAAATGAAATACATACATACATACATTATTCAGCTCACTCCCCGTTGGGGCTTTTCAGTGACCGATTACATCAAGTATCTCGCTTACCTATATCATGTACTTAGTCTACATTATCTATTTTTACAACAATTGTGATATTACTTTCCTAATCTCTATATCCTAACCCACCCAGTCAACTTTCCCTATGGGAGGTAACCGGAGTGCCCGGAGAAAACCCACGACTTTCGGCAGAGCGTTGACTTACTCTTTTCACATGAGTGTGAATGATGAGTAATGTTCTCAGCGAGAATCGAACTCAAGACTCACAGGTGAAAGGCGCTTGCTCTGACGACTGCGCCACCGAAGAAATAAATTGTTTTACATTAAATTTGATGGAATACTGATTAAATCTCATCTTACGTTTGCAGTAGCTGAAATATAACAGATAGCGAAATTATACGGGTAAAGTAACATGCATAACGAAAAGCATGTATTCAAGAATATTTTCAGGCGGTATTTTGGCAAAATCTTTGTAGTATTGTGGTAAATACTGCTGCTTTCGTCAATTATCATTTCGTCAACATGTAATGTTATGTAACATCAAGAAATATGGTAAAATATATAAACGCTGTAAATATTATGAAAATATTGTTTCTATCGAATTGCAGTTAAATATCCCTATTTACAAAAACTGTCAATATATTACATGAAGTATATGTTTCCCTCACCAGGATCGAACAGGAGACCTTCGCGTGTAAAGCGCACGTGATGACCACTAGATCATCGATGCCCACTAGATCATTAGCACGTGATGGCTAACAAGAGAACTTTTACTTTGGCCGTATTTTAAATCTAACTATTTGGAAAGGTCTAAGATTTGATACGATGCATGTTTCTTCCCAGGATTGAACTGGGGGCCTTGCGCGCGTAAAACGCACGTGGTGACCACTACACTACAGAAACTTGCGCCCCAAAAAGCCTTAATGTTATGAAAAGTTTATGCAGCTCAGATGGAAAGCTTGCATTTGAATTCGCGTGATTCAAGATACAATTTTTGTCTATGTCCGTATCTTAATCCATTCTAAATCGAAATTCGAAGACTAGAAGAGTACTATTGATTTTATTTCATTTGCCCAATACGTTCAATGGTAAATGTGACCAACTTGTCTCAGTTTAAATGAAAAAAGACACGTATTGAGCGCAGAAATAGCATAAGTGTTTGGTTTAGGCCTCTCGTGAACAGTCAGGATGGCCGAGCGGTCTAAAGCCGTGTTTCCATATGGTCGTAACTGTTGCGAACGTGTCGTAACTGTCGTTAGAAAGTGGTTACGATCAAATGGGAACACGAAGTCAAATTTTGTTGCGACAGTTTGCGACAACTTCGCGACAGCTACGACAGGATCGTAGATATAGACTTGTGTTCTATCTCTACGACAGTTGAGACAACATAAAGGCAGATAAAGACAACAAATATTAATGGGAACACCAATACGACAAACTCACGACAAAAATTATCCCATCATGCCTTGTGGTCTGCCTTGTCATAACCAAAATGGCGGGAAAAGTCGTGGAAGATGAGCCCCGATGTTTCAACAAAAATTCATTTATCGCTGAAGTTCAGCGATACGATTGCCTATATAATAAAGCTAGCAAAGATATTAGAGACAAGTATATGAAATTAAACTGTTGGACAAAGATTGGCCAAATATTTGGGATGGAAGCAGCGAAGGCAGAAGCAAAATTTATGAACTTGCGTTCAACGTATACTATGTTTTTAATAAAAATACAAAAGATACCATCAGGATCTGGTGCAAATATTTTGAAGAGGTAGGAAGCAGAATTTGCGGTGTTGGAGTGGTTGCTTCCACACATTGGCAGCCGTCGAAGGACAAGTACAAATCTAGCAAGACATTTTAACAATACTTCGAATTTACATGTGATGACACCTTCCCCTGACAGTGCATGTTCTTTTGATAAGATCGAGACCGTAGAAAGCGAAGAAACACTGGAAGAAACACAATCAAGTCAATATATATTATCTGATAATTCAGGCTTACAGCCACAGCTTACCACATGCGAAGATACATCCATTTTAGATCTAGATGTACCAGACAGCTACACTGGAACCTGTTCTACGCCTACCACTCATGTCAGTGCAACAACACACAACTCCATGCTCCAAGATGACAATGACCAAAGCCAGACAGATAGTGAGAAAATGAACATTAAAAAAGACCGCGGAGTAATGCAAATAAGAAACCAACAGTCTAAGGATGAGATGGATAGAGTATTCATGCAAACACGAAAATCTATAGAAGAACATCTGAAGCAATCACAAGAAAGTTAACCAGAATCTCTAGATGACGGCGGTGCAAGTTTATTTTTCAAAGTCTAGTTCCTCGATTCAAACGATTGTCCAAGTTGTTCTTCCAAGCAGAGTTCAATTTGCCAATCATGCAAATGTTGATTCTTAGTCAAGTCGTATGGATTTTTGAGAAACACAGTTAACTATTTGGTATGTTTTTACAGATTATTTTAAAACAGTTTTCATTGTTAATTGAATTGTATTTCAATACTTGTTATTCATATTTTAATTAATATTCATATTACAAGGTTTCATGACTTTTGAACATGATAAAAATACTATAAACATTTGTAGTCATGTTATCTTATAATTACGAGAACCAGTGAGTATTTTAATAAAATATAGAACAACGGTAACTCCGAAAATAAACATTTTAATAGATCGAGCTTTCGACTATGTCTTAGTCATCATTAAAATGTTTGTTTTCGGAGTTATCGTATTCTATAACCTATCTTATAATTTTGAGAACAGTGAGGTATTTGTTTAAAATATAGAATGGTCGGTAATCGAAAAACAACATTTTAATAGATCGAGCTTGACTATGTCGATCATCTGAATAAGAAATGTTTGTTTTCGGAGTTATCGTTGTTCTATATTTTATCTTATGATGTTTGTGTAAGAAAAGTTTTTTTATTAAATTTGTTCACTCCTGTCTCTTTGAAATTAGCTCTATAGCTCATGTTTGATTCCATGTTGAAGCATGTGTATAAAAATCAGTCATGAATCACACCACAGTTTTGCACATGTTTAAGTTGCCAAGGGACTGCTCCTTGACTGCTATTGAAGTATTGCTTGAAGTCGTCTCTTGATAAACCAGCTTGAAATGTTTATCTATTGCCACCAACTCGCTAAAGATGTGACAAGCCTATGTCACCATCAACTAAACTTCGCCAATCACCAGGAATGATATTACCGGAGCTGTCTTCGCTATCCACAAATCCTGCCGGTATATAGTTTGCATTGTCTGACAGTCGCAAGTAATTGTGCAAGCATGTCACTGCTTTCACAATTCCTTCTACTTGATTAATTCCACCCTTTATTGGCCTGCGAAGTATTCTCCATTTTGTTGACATGACACCAAAAGCATTTTCAATTACACGCCTAGCTCTCGCTAGCATGTAATTATACACTCGTTCATGTTATTACAATCCCTTACCTGGAAAAGGTTTCATTAACCAGGGTTTTGGTGGGAAAATGTCATCCCCAACAAGAACATAATAATGGGAGATTAGTGTTGCCAACAAGACTGGGTTGTGGTATATTAAAGAAAGTTGGGTTATTTTCAAATATACTTCCAAATTTGGAGTCTTCTAACATAGCAGCATCATTACTTCCTCCTTGTGCTCCAATATCTACCACTGTAAAACAATACTTGGCATCACACACTGCCAACAATATTAAGCTATGAAACTTTTTTTATTTGAAGAAAGAAGGACCACAATTAGGTGGGCATTCCATTGCAATATGTTTGCCATCAATTGCCCCTAGGCAATGAGAAAAATTCCATTCTTGTTCAAATTCATTGGCAATTCTACCCCAATCTTCAAAAGTTGAAGGTGCTTTCAAGTATGTGGAGTGCAATGAAAGCCATATGCCTTCACAGGTCTCCCTTATAATTTTGGTCACTGTTGAACGTCCAACACGAAATGAAAATGATTGAGATTGCTGTGAATTACCACTTGCAAGATAACGTAATGTTAGCATGAGGCGTTCACCAGGGGATATAGATTTCCTTGAGCGACATGGTTTTTTAATTATAAATGGACCAACTAAAGAAAGTAAGTGTTCTAATCTTTCTGGAGACATTCTGGCAAATCTGAAAAAAAGTAAATTATAGATCCTTATTAATTTTAAACGAGGCACCATGATTTAATATATTCTGCAACTGAGATTATGTTCGTCTGGTTCAATGTATAGTTATCAAGCAATTTGTTTCCAGTGGAGTTATACAGCACATCAGTTTAGTTTTATATAGAATATGGGTCTGACTAAATTCCAGCACGTGTAAGGGACCGGTCATTATTTATTGCGGGGGGTGGCACCGAAGAGAAATGTTTTTCTTGGTAAAAAATTAACTGAAAATATTGTTTACCCAACGCTTTTCTCTTCGGTGCCACCCTCGCCATAAATAATGACCGGTCCCTAACTTGAATATGTTTTGGCAACATCTCCCGCAATAAAATCATGTTTGTAGTAGTATGAAACCCAGACGCTACATTCATTTTTCTATGTTCTAACTGTGAGAACTGTTTTACCATACCTCTATATTTTTATTACGTACACAATACACAGGGGTGTATTTCTAAAAGTTTAACAAGGGGAGCTCTATGATACAAAGGCGTATACCGGGAAAACAATTTGTGGGGCCAGATGACAGGCTTCCCGAGTCGCCCAGAAGGCGGGAGAATTGCTAGGGGTCCGGCGCCACCCCCCCCGTAAATTTTGATATTTAGAGTAGCTGAAACAGCATTTCCTGCATTCTGGAGTGAGATTTCCCGCCAGTTTGTACTTAGACATGCATATCATTATATTAACATTTATTTTGATTTTGTTGGCATCTCACTTGATTGAATAATAATTGAAGGTTGATGTAGATGCAAAATTATTGAGTGTAAATTATATACATTTATTAGACCTAACCAGGAACAGCTGCGAAAAATGCAACTATATGTCCCTGGCAGGAATCGAATCTGCGGCCATGCGATTCCGGTGCAGCGCTCTTACCAACCGAGCTACAGAGTCCAGTTGTTGAGCTCTTAAACTACAAGTTCATGTATAATATACTATTGCTGCGACGGAATCGCAGGGTCGCAGATTCGATTCCTGCCAGGGACTTTTAGTTGCATTTTTTTGCAGCTGTTCATGGTTAGGTCTAATAAATGTATATAATTTACACTCAATAATTTTCCACCTACAAAACCTTCAACTATTAACATTCATTGCGCTTATTAATATTTGTTTGCCCGACCTTTATTAAAAATTGGCCAGACTTTTAGTGTCTCCAAACTTATGGCATGCTCTGATTACTCTGATAAACCTTTTCAAGAGAGTTGAAAAATGTTGGAGTTAAAAGAAAGTCGAATTTTGCTATAATCTTTTTATGATAACATTGCAAACACCACTTAAAATGACTAAATAACTTGCTTGATTCCTTCGTGATATTCAATTTTGTTTCATATGTATCATCACTGTGCTACCCAATGGTTTGCATTAGCACAGTAGTGTATATGGGAGTGATAAGAGACGATGTTTATTGTTTGGAAGTGATTAAATTATATGAAATTAACAGTTTCAAGCATCGACATAATGCAATATCTAAAGAATTAAAAATTGATAGGGAAATTTAACAAAGGGGGCTAAACCCCCCCCCCCTCCAATACACCACTGTCAATACACATATAAAATATTAAAATCATACCGATAAAAGTATTCTCGGTCATGCAGCCGAAGTTCACGAACCAACGTGTGATAAAAGCGAAGCCGTTCTCTTTCCTGAAAGACTTCCCTCACCCAAAATTTGGGTTTTTTTCTTCTGTGTTGTTTCTTGAGCGCCAATATCAAAAATAAATATGATTGCAGTAAAAATCGCTCATTGACAGCCGCCATATTGGCACGCTCATTGACAGGCTTAAAGCGCCAGACTCAGGTGCGAAAACGTATTCCATTCATGTGGGACTCCTGGGCGTTTTGGTCCATGAATATGGGCGCGGATTCGAATCCCACTCCTGAATGAAATGTCTGTTCGTTTCTGGTAAGAATGTATATTACTTACGATTGTGGATTAACTATGTGTAACATGAATTCTCATTAGATCACTACAGCATAAATATATTTGAAAGGCTCGTAGGTTAAGGTGTATTATTATATGGCAAGTGCTTGTTTTGGTAAATCTCGCAATCTGATTGGTCGCTGACGAGGCAGGATTTTCCCGTATTGCCCACGGGCAATACGGTATTCTTATTGCCCTGCGACGACTTGAACTCATTTCAAACCAATAAAAGCATTAAAAAATCCTTAAAAATAATTTAAAACAATGAAAAATAAACCAAAAATAGGGAAAAGGGATAACTACAAGGGATAAAATCAAGTTTTGTTTGCTCAAGTCGAAATATTAAGGTAAATTTTACTATGTTTTTTAACTAAAACAATCAAGGAAATTTTTGTTTTTTCGAACATGCAAAGTTGTTTTTGTCCTTGATCCGATAACTCAATATCACTATATTTTCTATTAATTTTATAGTTTATTCTATAAATGGTACTGTAGAGTAGTTTTACTAAGCTAATCATATCATAATCGTATCATTGAAATTATTTTGACATTTGAAAATGACCGGCTTTGAGTTTCGGACTTTGTACTTTGCCCTCGCGTGACCAATTTTTGGCAAAATGAATTGTTTTTTGTTGTCTGAAATGCCGTATAATAAACAACTTACTAACTTCGACTGTTCGGTCTGTACGGTAAAATATCAAGCCTCGGTCTTGCTGTATTGACCTCGCTATCGCTCGGTCAATACAGCAAGACCTCAGCTTGATATTTTACCGTACAGACCTCACGCTCGGTTAGTAAATAGTATGTATTTCTCACCCACATCCAATCTTATTGGATTAAATTATTGCGGAGGTAATACTAGCATTTCAGTTATAAACCCCTATAATCTTCACAATGTCAAGGGACCTTGCGCGTGTTAGGCGCAGGTGATAACCACTACACTACAGAAACCAGTGTTGTCAAATGAATTTTGTTTGATGAAATGCTAAGATATGAACTTTTGTGGTTTTGGTGCACAGTAATATTATTCACAAAAAAATCAAGTTGATCTATCAATTCTGTATTTTAGAAGAAAATTACATTAACCGACCAAACCGCTTCTTAGTAAAGAAAAAATTAAATTAAATATTTTAACGTTAAATTTGAGGGCGAACTGATTAAATCTCATATTACGTTTGCAGTAGCTGAAATATAACAGATAGCGAAATTATATGGGTAAAATAGCTAACATGTATAACGAAAAGCCTGTATTCAAGAATATTTTCTGGTGATATTTTGGCAAAATCTTTGGAGTAAAATTTAAATAGTACTGATTTTGTCTATTATCATTACATCAACATGTTATGTTATGTAACATCAAGAAATACGCTAAAATATGTAAACGCTGGAAATATTATGAAAATATTGTTTCTATCGAATTGCAGTTAAATATCCATATTTGCAAAAACTGTCAATATATTAAATGAAGTATATGACAACTACACCACAGAAACTTGCACTCCAAAAAGCCTTAATGTTATGAAAAGATTAAGCGCCAGACTCAAGTGCGAAAACTTGTTCCATTAATGTGGGACTCCTGGGCAAGGAGCAAGCATCAGCATCAGAGTAAGACGTGTATATCTGAGCTCCGCTATTTTATCAAATAATACATAATACTTCAAAATTGTACATGCAGTACAACTATGTTTATTGATAAATGGAATCTTTAAACCATAACTTATGCTTTGCATGGCAAGGCGACTACGATTCTTTAAAGAATTTTTTTAGCGACGAATTAAAGCTTGTTGGCGTCTGGGAGCAACCTGGAGGTGATAAAAAGATATTTTCTGCTGATGATATCTCAATCTGCTGGCGTAAGAACAAGAACTTGTTACACATTGCAGGGGAGAAGGAGGCCGAATACAAAAAGCTATTTTGTTCGAAGATCATCGAGAACATAATATGGCCACAAACTACAAGCGCGGACGTAAGCAGCCAGACGGAGAGGGTTATTCTACAGTCTACTAATGTTGATGATATTGCTGATCTCCAATCTGGCCAAGAGTTCAACAGAGTTGCAATTCAATCTCTATCACACTCTGTAGAACATCTCTCTGAAATTATTTCACAGTTTCGCAAGGAGATAGACAATAATCAGCATCATAAAGCCGAAAAAAAATCGAGAAGCGAAATCAACGAAGCATTTACTGACCCCAGTGAAGCCGAAGAATTTGCAATCCAAGCATTAGGCAATGAATCGCTGATCACACCAAAGCCTAGCAAGACAAAGAATGTCGTCAATGGCAATGTATCTGGGTTGCTTACTGGTCCGATTAACGACCCCAGCGACGTCATAGAATCGACTCAATCCTTAAATGATGAATCCTTGATTACACCAGAGTCCAGTAAGACAAAGAGGGACGTCAAAAGCGAGGGTTCTATTCTATTAATCGGCGACTCGATAATAAAAAACATACACCCCAGGAAATTATCTAGAAGGAAAGTCAATAAATGTACATTCCCTGGAAAGTCTGCCGAGGAGATCCTTTGCTCCTTCTACCGGCCCCAATCAAAGACGCAATCAGGATTTTCTCAACAACACAGCTCGGCTGAGCTTTCTGGAGGACATTCTGAGTATGATGCTGAGTCCCCAAAGGCCCAGCAGCCGTTCAAGGAGGTCCTGACTGAACCTTGGTGTGACCCATTCGAGATAAGTAGTGATGTTAATAATAATAATCAATTCTCCCTTAATGACTTAAGTAATTTGAAAGGGTTAAAAATCGCATGCTTGAATATTAATAGCCTATCTAAGCACATTGATGAACTTCGAGTAATTATGCTAAATAATTCCTTAGATATCCTTTCTATCAATGAAACTAAAATTGACGAGTCGGTTTCGGACGACGAAATAAACATTAGCGGTTTTCAACTAATTCGAAAAGATCGCAACGGTTACGGAGGCGGTGTATTGATGTATATTCGGGAGACTATTCCCTTTAGCGAACGGAATGACTTACTAACGGCATGCTCGCTGGAAATATTATGTGTTGAAATTAGTAGACCATGCAGTAAGCCATTCTTAGTATCTACATGGTATAGACCCCCTGGCTCAGTTACTCGCTTGTTTGATGATTTCGAAAATTTTCTGAGAAGATGTGACTTGGAAAACAAAGAATTATTACTTATGGGTGATCTAAATTGTGATGTTAGTAAGTCTCCCCCTGATGCTCACACGCGTAGGCTGCTATTTCTTTCATGCATCTACCAATTTGAGCAGTTAATTAACGAACCCACAAGGGTTACGAGAACGTCAGCAACCTTGATCGATTTGATTTTTACTAATAAGAAAGAAAATATTACAAAATCCGGAGTTATTCATCTTGGTATATCCGATCACAGTTTGATTTTTACCGTTAGAAAATTTTTTACTCCAAAATCTCGACAAAGTGTAAGATATGTCCGTAACTTTAAAAATTTCAACGCTACGGACTTCCTTAATGACCTATCACAGATACCATGGGAAAATGTGACACAATATGCTAACCCAAACTCTTGTTGGCATTTATGGAAATCATTTTACTTGCAAATACTTGACCGACATGCACCATTTAGATGCATGAGAACCCGAGGTAACTCACTTCCGTGGATTACTCCAAATATAAAAAATCTGATGAGAGCAAGAGATTTTCACAAAAAGAAAGCAGTGAAATTTAATTCCCAATTACACTGGTCGAAATACAAAGACACTCGCAATAAAGTTAACTCTGAATTGTATAAATCCAAAAAGAGTTATTTTTGCGACAAATTTGAGGTTTGTGCTCAGACCAAAGATCTCAAACAAAGTTGGCACCATATTAATCACCTTTTGGGTAAGAATTACAAATCAAACAACATTCCCCAATTAATAATAGGCGATACTATTGTTTCTGATAATTTACTGATAGCTGAGGCCTTTAACGACTTCTTTGTGAGCATTGGGCCAAAATTATCTGCTGAAATTGACCCCGACGCCACGGACTTGTCAGAATCAGAAAGTCCCGTCACTAGTCCAGAGACTCTATTTACCCTGTCTGAAATTAGTGAATACGAAGTATTTCTTTTGTTAAGTAATCTTAAATCATCAAAATCGACTGGCCTTGATTCTATCCCCGCAAGGGTACTTAAAATCTCAGCTGAAATAATTAGCCCTTCTCTAACGTGGATTTTTAATCTCTGTATCAAATCCGGTGTCTACATAGATGATTGGAAGAAGGCTTGGGTTATACCCATTTATAAGTCAGAAGATAGAAAAAAATGTGAGAATTATCGCCCAATAACAATCTTACCAATTATTAGTAAAATTTTTGAGAGATCCGTTTTTAATCAATTATATGAATTTCTGAACGCCAATTCCAATTCTACTCTCTAAACATCAATTTGGGTTCCGCCTAAAATTCTACTCTGGCAGCTCTCATTCAGATGTGTGATGCATGGTATGAGAGCATGGACAATGGTGAATTGAATGGTGTTGTTTTTGTTGATATCCGAAAAGCTTTTGACTCTATTAATCATAACATTCTACTGCGCAAAATGAAAGAACAATTTGGGATTTCAAATATTGAATTAAATCTGTTCGAGTCCTATCTTTCTGACAGGAACAGATGTCATTTGTTAATGGCGAAATGTCAGCTCCAAAAGGATTGTATGTGGGGTTCCTCAAGGATCCATATTGGGCCCATATTTTTCTTACTTTATATAAATGATTTGCCTGATTGTCTTGAGAAGACAACCCCTTGTTTATATGCTGATGATTCACAGATATTTTCTTCTGCAAAAGACTGTACAGAACTGAATGCTAATTTAAATCATGACTTAAACAATGTTAGTCAATGGCTCGTCAAAAACAAACTGCAACATCATTCAACAAAAACTAAATTAATGTATGTCGGATCCTATCACAACCTTGCTAAAATTGACAATGATCTTCCGTAATGATTAATGACCAACTGATTCCTAGAGTGCATTCAATCCCGTGTTTGGGAGTTAAACTTGATGAAACATTGAGTTGGGACGACCATATTGAAATGGTTTGCAAAAAAGCCGGGGCTGGCATTGGGGTTTTGAGGCGAATTAAGCCCTATGTTCCTGCAAACACCTTGATATCAATTTATAATGCTCTCGTACAGCCTTATTTCGATTACTGCTCTCCTCTTTGGGGCACCTGTAACAAAACCCTGAGAGATAAATTACAAAAGTTCCAAAATCGGGCCGCCAGAATAATAACTGGCGCCAGTTATGAGATTAGATCTGCTGACGTTCTCCGATCTCTTGACTGGGAAAATTTGGAAACACGATGGTACTTATCTAAGGCTACATTCGTATATAAAGTCTTGAGCAATAGTGCTGCACCGACCCTGAAAGATTCATTCTTAAGTAGGAATACTTTACAAAATAATTATAATCTTAGAAATTCCCAAACCGATCTGGCCCTTCCAAAGCCAAAAAGAGAATTTCTTAAAAGAAGCTTTAAATACAGCGGGGCTTTTATGTGGAATGACCTCCCGCTTGAAGCTAAGCTAGCTCAATCAGTTTTCTCGTTTAAAAATTGTATCAAACAAAATATTCGATGTTAATAACCAAGTCATATCTCTACCTGGGACACACCGTAATCTTCAGTAGCCTTCATTTCTCAGTTTTGATAATGTATATAATTTATGTATATAGTTGCATGTCCTCTTTATATCCTTCCTTTTTTTTACTATGTAATATTTTTATATTGACGCCTCCCGTGGAAATCAACTTTTACATAGTTGTCGGGGCTAGCGTCTTTAAATAAAGTGTGTAATAATTCTGTACCATGAATATAGGCGTGTGTCCGAATCCAACTCCTGACAGTAATTTTAGGGTTAGTTTTCTAATAAATATTTTGTTTTCTGTTCGGTTGATGCATGGCGACTATAAGATAGGGCGGCGAAACGGTGAGTGAACGTTTGGCCGACAGGCATTTGGCCGACAGACACTAGACCGACAGACGTTTGACCGACATGACCTTTCACCGACAGACATTTAACCGACAGGACATTTGGCCGACAAGACATTTAACCGACAGGACATTTGGCCGACAAGACATTAGGCCGACAGGACAATTCACCGACATTTCAATTATTTGAAACAACGTCTTGAATAATATTTATTGTAACTTTCATGCATATTTGCAAGTTATCTGCAATAGCACGTATATAGTCTAAAATGCTGTCGGCGTTTAAGTCCAAATCACTCACAATCGCTTTGAGTCTTAAATTCAGCGTTTGGGAAATTTTCTTCGATGGGCCGACGGAGAATCCAGCAGAGATTTTCTCCAATAAAAGTTCGTTATTGGCTTGCTCCTTCCTGATCTTGGCCACAAGTCTCCAGATAGTGGGGTGGGTGACGCCAACGCGTTGATCGAAGGCACGATGCCAACCTTCTATGGAGTTATTCGTACGCGGCAAGTCATGCTCAAGACGGTCGTGTACATTCCATAGATCGATATCGGAAATAGATCGGCGTCGATGTCCTCTCTGGACTATTCCGATCCAGGTCGTCTCAAAATACACTAGAAAATCCCCGAGGAGCTCATCGGTCTTAGGA
The DNA here is from genome assembly GCA_016169945.1 of Trachythela sp. YZ-2020. Classification (NCBI taxonomy): domain Eukaryota; kingdom Metazoa; phylum Cnidaria; class Anthozoa; order Malacalcyonacea; family Clavulariidae; genus Trachythela; species Trachythela sp. YZ-2020. The sequence continues at coordinate 16,685 of JADLSH010000208.1, forward strand.
TCAAATTAAGTTACCAACTCTTCAAACGCATCGATAACTCTATCAGGAGGGACAAAGGCCAGAACCTGGAATTTCTTTATCCAAAATGCGTTGTCGGCATGTTCCCTGTACCATTGATGCAAACCAAGATTTTGTATCTTTCTGTAAGCCTGCCCGCACATTCTTTCTTTTTTTTTGCACCTCCAGTAGACTAAAGAATTTCGCTTTCTATGAAGGATGTATGCATAACCTTCATACAGAAGTCTCTGGCCGCCTCGTCTGGTCTTAACGAACGCCATAGTTTGTGAACAAATGAGGCAATGAAACCGTGATCCCCTGCCTCGTATATATAGGGAAAGCACAATAACAAAATAACAATACCTACGAGTCATCCTTTTGACCAACAAATGAGTTATCCTTTTGTTTTCACAGTGCTTTGACACAATGAAACCGTGAAACAATACCTGCACGAGTCATTAATTTGACTAATAGTCTGATTAATTTGTATGAGTCATCCAATGAGTCATCATTACCAGTGAGCATTATTTTAGAAAATAAACTTGAAATAAAAATCTTGTCGGTGAATTGTCATGTCGGCCTAATGTCTTGTCGGCCAAATGTCCTGTTGGCTAAATGTCTTGTCGGCAAAATGTCCTATCGGCTAAATGTCTGTCGGTGAAAGGTCATGTTGGTCAAACATCTGTCGGTCTAGTGTCTGTCGGCCAAATGTCTGTCGGCCAAACGTCCGGTCACGCGGCGAAACGGCTAGATAATGTCGTGATCAATGTGTGATGCGCTTTGGGACTCGGGCGACGCGGCCCCTGTGTAATTTTTAAAAAAACAACAAGGAGTGGAAAAAACGCCAGGTGGATCGAGTAAATGATTAATATTTTAAAAAGTATTCGTACCTTAGAATCGAGGTAGAACGTAGCTTTTTTTAAGACAACACTGCCACGAATTAAACTTTATTCCTGCCCAATTTTCTCGTGTCTTTTTTTGCTATAGCATATGAACTGCAGCATAAAAATTGGGTTGTAGTGTAAAAATTTATCAGGTTCGACTGTTTTGAACATTCGCTTATTGCAAAGGTAGTCAAACACACTAAGACCATTTCAATCTACATAAAAATATATACGCTCCTTACCATAAGAACATAATTTGCCAAAAAAAAACATTTCAAGAGATGTTGCAGATTTTGTAAAGACGAAGGGTCATTCCATCCATCACGAGAGCTTCGGCGGTTTTATAAAAAATTCAACCGCTTCTTTTTGGCACCAGAACTTAGTAAATCCCAGGGCAGTTAGACCATTAATAGATGTATATTTGGTATAAATATCACTCTCCTCCACAGAGGCTTCTTTGTTTTTTTCACAGTTAACATTGTTTTTTCACAGTAATAAAATCAAAGGAAATATATAGTTTTCGTAGCGGAAGTAATAATGGCATTTTTCGTAGTGGATGGTAATAATGGTAAAGTAGGGACAGTAGAGGACATGGGGGGGAGGCGAAGGGGAAAAGGAGGAGAAGCCTCTGCCATATAATGTTCGGTTCTCAGGGATTTTGATCGGTTCTCGGGGATGACGGAATTGCGAGGTGAAAACGACATTATAGTTGAGGATTTGGAATTGTCACTTGATAATTTAAGTCTTGAAGGTAAGTAGAATGAATTTCACGTTATTTTGAAGCTATTTTATAACAAAAAAATCACTATATATTAATCATGTGAAAGGTGAAATGTCGATGTATGCTTGGTAAATCTAACTGGTTTCTTCAAAAACGGCTTGTATACTTTACGTTATAGTATGATTTCATTGTATATTTTTACTTTCTTAATGCTAGTGTTAGTCTTTAAACCAATATTTGGACATGGCATGCAAGAATTAGTGCCAATCTCTCACGGTAATTTGGCGCCATTTTAAAAAAATTATATGGCAGAGCCTTACGAAACTTCCATCTTCCCGTCATACTTAGCGCCCCTAAAAATTATTTTATTTTTTACTTTATTTTTTACGTATAAAAGCTCCTGCGGAGGAGAGTGTATAAATATCGTTTCTTAATTTTTTGAACTTTTTTTGCTACCTGCCATTGAATGGGCACCAACCGGTCATTTAAATGGGGAAAGTATGACAGGCAATAGACAAATTTGGCTAACGCTATTTACATCAGTGTGTTTACGTCGTTGCTACCCAATTCACAACTTCGGATAACTCACATGCCTGGTTACTATTGTTCTAGTTTGCGAAAACATTGAATAGAACAAAAGTAACTAAGCATTAGAATTATATATAAGAGCTATTCACTCATGTAGATCATTCTAATAATGCTTTGTTCTATTCAATGTTTTCGCAAACTAGAACAATAGTAATTTCTGGCCTGTGTATATAACAAATTTGTGGTAATTTTCTTGAACAAATAAAAATGTCTCCACAAGCATAAGAAGAATATTTGGGGGTCCCGCGCATCACACATTGATCAGAGGTTACAATGCCGTTTCGCCACCCTATCCTATATAGTCGCCCTGATAATAATATGGAAATAATACCGCGTATGGAAATAGGGTTACGATATTTCCATAGATATAACTTACACTCTTAAAGACAAAATCCTGAACTAGGCACTCGTGATCAACTTCTTCAGGTAGTTCAGACATAAACCATGCCCGGTTATTGTAGAAAACTACCTATAAACATTGGACCTCCAAGGTTGACATATTGATCAGCAGACATAATATTTAATTATAGGTTTACTTGAATGTTAAAAAATGTTTTTGCCTCTAGCCATAATACGTAGTATAGGAAAGGTCACTCTCTTACAAAACCTATTTTTATGGCCAGATTTTTAAGTTTAGATATAGGTAATGAGAACAATAATGGTGGTATATAATTTATAATTGTAACAACAGTCCTTAGGTAAGCTGCGAAGTTGAAAAAATAATTGTGAAATATTAACTACTTACTAACTGAGCGTGAGGTCTGTACGGTAAAATATCAAGCTGAGGTCTTGCTGTATTGACCGAGCGATAGCGAGGTCAATACAGCAAGACCGAGGCTTGATATTTTACCGTACAGACCGAATAGTCGAAGTTAGTAAGTTGTTTATTATATGGCATTTCAGACAACAAAAAGCAAGTCATTTTGCCAAAAGTCATTTAGTCACGCAATGTTTATTTATTTTTCGTTTAGGTCAGATCGAATTGGTGGTTGCAGGTATTCGGATCCTGGAACATGTTTTGGGGACCCTGTCCAGTTGGAACAGCTATTGGGTCTATATATTAAGATATTTCTTTGTGGTTTGAAGTGAGGTGTTGGATATTTATAGTGGTTTGATGTATGATGAATGGTTCATTGTTGATTAAATGGTATATTGTTTGATTCGTGGTGTGAATAATATGAGGACAACATAATGAAAATATAGAACAGTAACATATTGAAAATATAGAACAGTAACATATTGAAAATATAGAACAGTAACATATTGAAAATATAGAACAGTAACATATTGAAAATATAGAACAGTAACATGATGAGATTATGGATAATAAATGTGATAAAATGAATCTGTGTGTTGTTTGTGTAGGCAAAACCCGGGTGCAATCATGTGTGGAATGATGCCAAGGTCTGGGTGAATGCCAGTGTGTTTTTGCCACCCAGACCAAGTCCCATATCGTTTTCTGTTAAAAACTTGGTTATGTTATCATCAGGTTCCGAGCATAACCGGGACAGCACGTTTCTAACCAGCTAGCAGGTCTTGGAACAACGTGCTTGCATATACATATTGATTTTGGTGGTTTATGAATAAACCATGCCGCGCAAAATATGCGTTGATATTTCGTGCGCAAAAAAATGTGGAATTGTGTGTGAGAATGGTTTTTATGTGGTACTGGTGATGGGGGTGGTTTATATAAACTATGTGAAATGTTATAAGTGAGACATTTGATAATAAATACGGTGAAAAATGAAGTTTACTTACGAGAAGGATTGAGTAGATGTTTTCGTTGCGTAGACGCGAGCGGAAATAATTTATCAGCGGGGGGTTGAGACGGAAGGAAAATTTGAGGCCTGTCGGTGAATCTGATTAATGATGCATGTGGGATGTGACAATGGTTGTGACAGATGGTGTGACGTGTGTGTGACCTGTGATCGTGACAGTGGGATCGAGATGTGGACAATGATGAAAATTGTTGTACGAAGTGGAAGCATGGGTTGTGACAGATGGCGTGACGCATGTGTGACATGTTGATCGGGACTTTGTTCTGACTTTTCGTTCTTTGGGAGAGTTGTGAATGGCGGGTTTGGGTATATTTTGGATGGCAAGAACGGTGTTTTAGGATGCCGATTGGGGGATGTGTTGTAAGATGGACCAGGTGGGTTTCCGATCGGGGTTCGGGGAGGGTGGATTCGTATAGGGGCTGCCCAGTGAGCGTTCAACGACAAAATTTGTACACCAAGTAGGCGTGAAATATAAGTTGTATCTGTGATTATTTACATGAACTATTTATATTGACATGGAGATTATGTTATGTACAAGATTATTATGTATGTACAGTGCAGACAGGTGAATGTGTGCGTGAGAGATAAAGCAATTTGGTGCAGATCATAAATTGGAATCAAAATTTCCAGTGTGAAGTGTTTGATCTGATTAGATCCAGGCTGAAATAGATTGTGATGGACCATTAATTTATACTTATAGTGATTCAATACCGATTCAATAGTATTGTGACTGTGGTCACTGCATGTTCTTAATTTGGAGGCAGTTGTTCCAAGGAGCCCATTTTGTAAACAATATTTAAAAAAAAAATATTTAAAACCTATTTACAAAAACATATTTGAAAACACCTATTTGAACGTTTTTTGTCTATTCTGTTCTTAGGTGATGTTAGCCCTTAACTAGTGATGTCTTGGGTGGAAGATCCAATCTGTATCTGTGTCTTTAAGCCTTGTTAGGATTATGTGTGTGGCCACTGTGGAATTGTCCAATTCGTGTGGAGGGATTGATGTGCTAGTCATTGTTAGCGACTTCAGGTAGACATGTTTGTACTGCGACCAAGTGTCCATTTGTACGGTTTTCAGTGTGTACGGGGGTGGGGTTATGATGAGGGTGGTCAAGTAAATCTGGGATGGGGTGGTTTGCGATTGATGTAAGGGAGGGAACCATGAGGTGGTAAGGTGTATTTGGCTCGGGGGAGAGGAAAAATGGGGGGGGGGGGGGGTTGTGATGTGGGTGGTCAAGTGAATTTGGTGCGAACAAGGTGTTCCTTTAGATTTTTGTGACGCTGATAAGCCATGACTGGTGAGTTTGGCCATATGTCTGAAAGTGTGTGGTCGTTTTCAATGTAATGCCAGTGTTGTTTGAGAATGTGTGATAGTGGTGTGAGGTCGGGGTGATATGGGATGACAAATGGTAGGGTGCGTGTGTTGTTTGTGGGTGTGGTATTTGTGAGTAGTTGTGATTGGGTGTATGTTGAGGCTTTTTCGATGTGAGGTAGGATATCCTTGTCTTTATAACCTCTCCCTATTAGGGCGACTCTGAGTTTCTGTGCTTTCTCATGAAACTATTTGTCATCGGTGATTATCCTCCTGTATCTGAGCATCTGGCTGTATATTAAGCCTTTTTTGCATGTATTTGGATGATGTGAGGAGTAGTGTAAGAGTGGCATGCAGTCTGTGGGTTTAATGTAGAGTGTTGTGTTGAGTGTGTTTTGGGAGGTGGTGTAAACTGTGGTGTCGAGGAAATTCACACTTGTTTTTGAAGTGTGACTTCAAATTTGATTGTGGGGTGGAATGAGTTGAGATGATTAATGAATGTTTGGGTGAATCCTCTCCATGTGTCCAGATTAAGAATATATCATCTATAAATCTTTTCCACAAGAGGGGTATGAGGTGATCAGGTGCAGATGAGAGAAGTGAGTCCTCTAATGCGCCCATGAAAATGTTTGCAAAAGGGTGCCATTTTGGTGCCCATGGCAGTGCCATGTTTCTGTAAGTAAAGTTGATCTTTGAATGTGAAGTAGTTTTCTTTGAGTATGTGTTCAAGAAACTGGTGTATGACTTTGCGAAGTGGCCACAGATGTCCGTGTTTGGTGTCCAGTGCTTCCAATGCAGCACGGATCCCTTCATCGTGCGGGATGTTGGTGTATAATGATTTGACATCGATGGTGGCGAGAACGGTGTTGGGTGGTAATGGTGTTGGGATATCGAATATGGTTTGTAGGAAATGGTTGGTGTCCTTGATGTAAGATGGGAGTGAATGGCAGAGTGGTTTGAGATGTGTGTCTATGAATGAGGAGAGCCTATCTGTTGGTGAGTCGCAACCCGATATGATCGGTCGTCCTGGATTATTTGGTTTGTGTATTTTTGGTAGTAAGTAAAATATGGGTACGCGTGGTGGTGAGGGTGGTAATAGGTACTTGAGTGTTTGGTGGTCAATGTCTCCATATTTAAAGAGATCCTTGACATAATTTGTGATGGTGTTGGTTTGTGCTGTGATGGCTGTGTTTGGTTGGGCCTGTATTTTTGCATAATATTTTTTGTCATTGAGTTGGGAGACTGCCTCTTTTCATAGTCAGTTGTTGACCAAATGACCACTGCACCTCCCTTGTCTGCTGGTTTAATGACATATGTTTGATTGTGGATGTTGTGGTTTGCAAGAAATTCCAGTTCCTCTTTATTTAGGTTGGAATTGTGTTGTTCATGCGAGTTATGTTTGAATGTATGCTGGATGGATTCTGCAACAGAGACTATGAATGAAATTAAGTTTGGATTGTCCGGAGTAGGCGGTGTCCACAGACTTTTGGTCTTCAATGGATTTGGATGATCATTGGAAAAATTTCTAAAGTGGTAATGTATGTACATGGATCTTCTGAATTGTTTGAAAGAATTGACAATTGTTTTGATGTGAGTGTTGGCTGGTGTTGGTACGAATTTGAGGCCCTTTGAAAGCATGGATGTTAATGGTTGTGGTATTTCTTGGTTAGTGAGATTGACAATGAGGTTGTTGTTGGTATGTTGCTTGATTTTTTGGTGGTAGTGTTTTTTGTCATGGTTCTTTTTGAAGGCTCTCCGGTGTGATTTTTCTTTGAGGAAGGATTTTATTGCCTTCCTTTCATGAACATGTTGTATATGGTTGGGAACTGTTGTTCCTTCCCCAATAGTCGTTGGTGGATGAATGATGGTGTGGTTGTGGGTGGTGGCGGTGGTATCCTCAGTGGTGGTGTTTGGTTGGCCGGTGGTTGTGATTGAGTGTGTGCTGCCTGTGGCGGTCTCCGAAAATTCTGACGTTTCTCATGTTCGTGATAGTGTGACTGTGTTAGTGATATGGTGTTGCGACGTTTGTGTTGTGTTGTGGAGGAAGGTTGATATGATTGTTTTCGTTTTGATCGTGGATTTTGTTTTGATTGTGGATTGTTTTTTGGTTGTGACTTGTGTTTCGATTGTGGCTTGTGTTTTGGTGGTGGCTTGTGTGTGCTGGCAATGTGTAGAATTGTGTTAGACAGCTCCTGTGGGAGGTCTTTGTCTATGGTGGTGGAGATTGAGGCAATTTCTTCCTCAGTTTTTTCCAACCGTTCCTTGTGATGTTTGTGGAGGATGTGAGTGAGTTGGGCCGTGCAGTTTTTTATGGCAGTGTCCCATGCTGCTTGATGGTCTGAAGACAGTTGAACCCAGGGCTGCAGGTTGATGGTGATGCCGGTTGGTGAAGTGTTGTTGCTGATATGCTTGGTGAGGGTGGTGAGTTGGCGATCATGTTGGTGTTTGGTGTAGTGGAGGTCAACAAGTTTGTTGAACATGATTGAAGTGGTGTTCATTTTGGCGTTAGGTGTGATCGAGTTTTGGGTTTCGTTTGGATTGGTGGGGGTTTGGGAGGTTGTAGGGGCTAATGTAGTGGAGGATGGAGTTTGATTTGGTTGAGGTGTGGTTTCCATGGGAGTGTCGGATGGGGTTTGATGTGGTTGAGGTGTGGTTTCCATGGGAGTTTTGGATGGGGTTTCATTTGGTTGGGGTGTGGTATCCATGGGAGTGGTGTGGGGTTGGGAAATGGTGGGTTTGGGTGTGTTTGGGACTTGGATGGAGATGGGTTTAGAAATGGTGGGTGTGCTGGGGGTTTGTGAGGTGGTGGGTTTGGGTGTGTTAGGGGGTAGGGTTTGTGTTGGACTAGGTGTGGTTGTAAATTTGGGAAGGTTGGATGTGGTGCTGCTTCGCGAGGTGGTGGGTTTAGGTGTGCTGGATTGTGGGGTTTGTGTTGGGCCGGGTGTGGTTATGGGTTTGGAAAGGGTGAATGTGGTGCGGGAGGGGGTGGGTTTGGGTTTTCTGGATTTTAGGGTTAGGGATGGCCTACGGTTTGTATAGGTAAGGGATGTGGCAGGTTTTGTTTTTTTGGGGATATGGGTAGAGGTGGGTTTGGAGACAGTGGATGTGGCTTGGGTTTGGGTGGTTTTGGGTTTTCTGGATTTTATGGTTAGGGATGGCCTAGGGTTTGTATAGGTAAGGGATGTGGCAGGTTTTGTTTTTTTGGGGATGTGGGTGGAACTGGGTTCGGAGATAGTGGATGTGGCTTGGGTGTGGGTGGTTTTGAGTTTGGGTGTGTTGGAGCTTAGGGTTTGTTTAGGTGTGGTCAAGGTTGGGGAGGTGGTGGGTTCTGGTCTGGTGGGGACTTGGGAGGAAATGGGTGTAGTGTCAGAATCAGTGAGGTTGAAGGTTGCCGGTGTTGAATTTATGAGGGAGGAAGGTGAGTGTGTTGACATTGGTGAGTTGGTGGGTTCAGGGTGCATTACGGTTGTATCTGAGGATGGTGTTGGGGTGCAGTCTATCATGGCTGCGCAAGCAGCATCCGATTCCCCAAGGAGATCTTGGAGTGCGGTGGCAAGTTCTGGCCAACGTTGAGACTGGTCAATGTCCATCTGACATTTGCATAGTCTGACAGTCGCAAGTAATTGTGCAAGCATGTCACTGCTTTCACAATTCCTTCCACTTGATTACTTCCACCCTTTATTGGCCTGCGAAGTATTCTCCATTTTGTTGACATGACACCAAAAGCATTTTCAATTACACGCCTAGCTCTCGCTAGCATGTAATTATACACTCGTTCATGTTATTGCAATCCCTTACCTGGAAAAGGTTTCATTAACCAGGGTTTTGGTGGGAAAATGTCATCCCGAACAAGAACATAATAATGGGAGATTAGTGTTGCCAACAAGACTGGATTGTGGTATATTAAAGAAAGTTGGGTTATTTTCAAATATACTTCCAAATTTGGAGTCTTCTAACATAGCAGCATCATTACTTCCTCCTTGTGCTCCAATATCTACCACTGTAAAACAATACTTGGCATCACACACTGCCAACAATATTAAGCTATGAAACTTTTTGTATTTGAAGAAAGAAGGACCACAATTAGGTGGGCATTCCATTGCAATATGTTTGCCATCAATTGCCCCTAGGCAATGAGAAAAATTCCATTCTTGTTCAAATTCATTGGCAATTCTACCCCAATATTCAACAGTTGAAGGTGCTTTCAAGTATGTGGAGTGCAATGAAAGCCATATGCCTTCACAGGTCTCCCTTATAATTTTGGTCACTGTTGAACGTCTAACACGAAATGCAAATGATTGAGATTGCTGTGAATCACCACTTGCAAGATAACGTAATGTTACCATGAGGCGTTCACCGGGGGATATTGGTTTCCTTGAGCAACATGGTTTTTTAATTATAAATGGACCAACTAAAGAAAGTAAGTGTTCTAATGTAAAGGTAAATTATAGATCCTTATTAATTTAAAACGAGGTACCATGATTTAATATATTCTGCAACTGAGATTATGTTCGTCTGGTTCAATGTATAGTTATCAAGCAATTTGTTTCCAGTGGAGTTATACAGCACATCAGGTTATTTTTATATATGCATATCATTATATTAACATTTATTTTGATTTTGTTGGCATCTCACTTGATTGAATAATAATTGAAGGTTGATGTAGATGCAAAATTATTGAGTGTAAATTATATACATTTATTAGACCTAACCAGGAACAGCTGCGAAAAATGCAACTATAGGTCCCTGGCAGGAATCGAATCTGCGGCCATGCGATTCCGGTGCAGCGCTCTAACCAACCGAGCTACAGAGTCCAGTTGTTGAGCTCTTAAACTACAAGTTCATGTATAATATACTATTGCTGCGACGGAATCGCAGGGTCGCAGATTCGATTCCTGTAAGGGACTTATAGTTGCATTTTTTTGCAGCTGTTCATGGTCTAATAAATGTATATAATTTACACTCAATAATTTCCAACTACAAAATCTTCAAAAACATTCATTGCGCTTATTAATATTTGTTTGCCCGACCTTTATTAAAAATTGGCCAGACTTTTAGTGTCTCCAAACTTATGGCATGCTCTGATTAGTCTGATAAACCTTTTCAAGAGAGTTGAAAAATGTTGGATTTAAAAGAAAGTCGAATTTTGCTATAATCTTTTTATGATAACATTGCAAACACCACTTAAAATGACTAAATAACTTGCTTGATTCCTTCGTGATATTCAATTTTGTTTCATATGTATCATCACTGTGCTACCCAATGGTTTGCATTAGCACAGTAGTGTATATGGGAGTGATAAGAGACGATGTTTATTGTTTGGAAGTGATTAAATTATATGAAATTAACAGTTTCAAGCATCGACATAATGCAATATCTAAAGAATTAAAAATTGATAGGGAAATTTAACAAAGGGGGCTAAACCCACCCCCCCCTCCAATACACCACTGTCAATACACATATAAAATATTAAAATCATACCGGTAAAAGTATTCTCGGTCATGCAGCCGAAGTTCACGAACCAACGTGTGATAAAAGCGAAGCCGTTCTCTTTCCTGAAAGATTTTCCTCACCCAAAATTTGGGGTTTTTTCTTCTGTGTTGTCTCTTGAGCGCCAATATCAAAAATAAATATGATTGCAGTAAAAATCGCTCATTGACAGCCGCCATATTGGCACGCTCATTGACAGGCTTAAAGCGCCAGACTCAGGTGCGAAAACGTATTCCATTCATGTGGGACTCCAGGGCGTTCTGGTCCATGAATATGGGCGCGGATTCGAATCCCACTCCTGACTGAAATGTCTGTTCGTTTATGGTAAGAATGTATATTACTTACGATTGTGGATTAACTATGTGTAACATGAATTCTCATTAGATCACTACAGCATAAATATATTTTAAAGGCTCGTAGGTTAAGGTGTATTATTATATGGCAAGTGCTTGTTTTGGTAAATCTCGCAATCTGATTGGTCGCTGACGAGGCAGGATTTTCCCGTATTGCCCACGGGCAATACCGTATTCTTATTGCCCTACGACGACTTGAACACATTTCAAACCAATAAAAGCATTAAAAAATAATTTAAAACAATGAAAAATAAACGGAAAATACGGAAAAGGGATAACTACAAGGGATAAAATCAAGTTTTGTTAGCTCAAGTCGAAATATTAAGGTAAATTTTACTATGTTTTTAACTAAAACAATCAAGAATATTTTTGTTTTTTCGAACATGCAAACTTGTTTTTGTCCTTGATCCGATAGCTCAATATCACTATATTTTCTATCAATTTTATAGTTTATTCTATAAATGGTACTGTAGAGTAGTTTTACTAAGCTAATCATATCATAATCGTATCATTGAAATTATTTTGACATTTGAAAATGACCGGCTTTGAGTTTCGGACTTTGTACTTTGCCCTCGCGTGACCAGTTTTTTTGAAAAATGAATTGTTTTTTGTTGTCTGAAATGCCGTATAATAAACAACTTACTAACTTCGACTGTTCGGTCTGTACGGTAAAATATCAAGCCTCGGTCTTGCTGTATTGTCCTCGCTATCGCTCGGTCAATACAGCAAGACCTCAGCTTGATATTTTACCGTACTGACCTCACGCTCGGTTAGTAAGTAGTATGTATTTCTCACCCAAATCCAATCTTATTGGATTAAATTATTGCGGAGGTAATACTAGCATTTCGGTTATAAACCCCTATAATCTTCACAATGTCAAGGGACCTTGCGCGTGTTAGGCGCAGGTGATAACCACTACACTACAGAAACCAGTGTTGTCAAATGAATTTTGTTTGATGAAATGCTAAGATATGAACTTTTGTGGTTTTGGTGCACAGTAATATTATTCACAAAAAAATCAAGTTGATCTATCAATTCTGTATTTTAGAAGAAAATTACATTAACTGACCAAACCGCTTCTTAGTAAAGCAAAAATGAAATTAAATATTTTAACGTTAAATTTGATGGCGAACTGATTAAATCTCATATTACGTTTGCAGTAGCTGAAATATAACAGATAGCGAAATTACATGGGTATAGTAGCTAACATGTATAACGAAAAGCCTGTATTCAAGAATATTTTCTGGTGATATTTTGGCAAAATCTTTGGAGTAAAATTTAAATAGTACTGATTTTGTCTATTATCATTACGTCAACATGTTATGTTATGTAACATCAAGAAATACGCTAAAATATGTAAACGCTGGAAATATTATGAAAATATTGTTTCTATCGAATTGCAGTTAAATATCCATATTTGCAAAAACTGTCAATATATTAAATGAAGTATATGACAACTACGCCACAGAAACTTGCACTCTTGAAAGCCTTAATATTATGAAAAGATTAAGCGAACAGTCAGGATGTCCGAGCAGTCTAAGGCGTCAGAATCAAGTGCGACAACTTGTTCCATTAATGTGGGACTTCTGGGTATTCTGGACCATGAATATAGGCGTGTGTCCGAATCCTACTCCTGACAGTAATTTTAGGGTTAGTTTTCTAATAAATATTTTGTTGTCTGTTTGGTTGATGCAGGGCGACTATAAGATAGGGCGGCGAAACGGTGCGCGGACGTTTGGCCGACAGGCATTTGGCCGACAGACACTAGATCGACAGACGTTTGATCGACATGACCTTTCATCGAACAGGACATTTGGCCGACAAGACATTTAACCGACAGGACATTTGGCCGACAAGACATTAGGCCGACAGGACAATTCACCGACATTTCAATTATTTGAAACAACGTCTTGAAATAACATTTATTGTAACTTTCATGCATATTTGCAAGTTATGTGCAATAGCACGTATATATTCTAAAATGCTGTCGGCGTTTAAGTCCAAATCACTCACAATCGCTTTGAGTCTTAAATTCAGCGCTTGGGAAATTTTCTTCGATGGGCCGACCGAGAATCCAACAGAGATTTGCTCCAATAAAAGTTCGTTATTGGCTTGCTCCTTCCTGATCTTGGCCACAAGTCTCCGGATAGTGGGGTGGGTGACGCCAACGCGTTGATCGAAGGCATGATGCCAACCTTCTACGGAGTTATTCGTACGCGGTATGAAGTCATGCTCAACACGGTCGTGTACATACCATAGATCGATATCGAAAATAGATCGGCGTCGACGTCCTCTCTGGACTATTCCGATCCAGGTCGTCTCAAAATACACTAGAAAATCCCCGAGGAGCTGATCGGTCTTAGGATCGAATGAAGTTACCAACTCTTCAAACGCATCGATAACTCTATCAGGAGGGACAAAGGCCAGAACCTGGAATTTCTTTATCCAAAATGCGTTGTCGGCGTGTTCCCTGTACCATTGATGCAAACCAAGATTTTGTATCTTTCTGTAAGCCTGCCCGCACATTCTTTCTTTTTTTTTGCACCTCCAGTAGACTAAAGAATTTCGCTTTCTATGAAGGATGTATGCATAACCTTCATACAGAAGTCTCTGGCCGCCTCGTCTGGTCTTAACGAACGCCATAGTTTGTGAACAAATGAGGCAATGAAACCGTGATCCCCTGCCTCGTATATATAGGGAAAGCACAATAACAAAATAACAATACCTACGAGTCATCCTTTTGACCAACAAATGAGTTATCCTTTTGTTTTCACAGTGCTTTGACACAATGAAACCGTGAAACAATACCTGCACGAGTCATTAATTTGACTAATAGTCTGATTAATTTGTATGAGTCATCCAATGAGTCATCATTACCAGTGAGCATTATTTTAGAAAATAAACTTGAAATAAAAATCTTGTCGGTGAATTGTCATGTCGGCCTAATGTCTTGTCGGCCAAATGTCCTGTTGGCTAAATGTCTTGTCGGCAAAATGTCCTATCGGCTAAATGTCTGTCGGTGAAAGGTCATGTTGGTCAAACATCTGTCGGTCTAGTGTCTGTCGGCCAAATGTCTGTCGGCCAAACGTCCGGTCACGCGGCGAAACGGCTAGATAATGTCGTGATCAATGTGTGATGCGCTTTGGGACTCGGGCGACGCGGCCCCTGTGTAATTTTTAAAAAAACAACAAGGAGTGGAAAAAACGCCAGGTGGATCGAGTAAATGATTAATATTTTAAAAAGTATTCGTACCTTAGAATCGAGGTAGAACGTAGCTTTTTTTAAGACAACACTGCCACGAATTAAACTTTATTCCTGCCCAATTTTCTTTTCAAAAGTTTTTGCTATAGCATATGAACTGCAGCATAAAAATTGGGTTGTAGTGTAAAAATTTATCAGGTTCGACTGTTTTGAACATTCGCTTATTGCAAAGGTAGTCAAACACACTAAGACCATTTCAATCTACATAAAAATATATACGCTCCTTACCATAAGAACATAATTTGCCAAAAAAAAACATTTCAAGAGATGTTGCAGATTTTGTAAAGACGAAGGGTCATTCCATCCATCACGAGAGCTTCGGCGGTTTTATAAAAAATTCAACCGCTTCTTTTTGGCACCAGAACTTAGTAAACCCCAGGGCAGTTAGACCATTAATAGATGTATATTTGGTATAAATATCACTCTCTCCACAGAGAGGCTTCTTTGTTTTTTCACAGTTAACATTGTTTTTCACAGTAATAAAATCAAAGGAAATATATAGTTTCATGTAGGGAAGTAATAATGGCATTTTTCGTAGTGGATGGTAATAATGGTAAAGTAGGGACAGTAGAGGACATGGGGAGGCGAAGGGGAAAAGGAGGAGAAGCCTCTGCCATATAATGTTCGGTTCTCAGGGATTTTGATCGGTTCTCGGGGATGACGGAATTGCGAGGTGAAAACGACATTATAGTTGAGGATTTGGAATTGTCACTTGATAATTTAAGTCTTGAAGGTAAGTAGAATGAATTTCACGTTATTTTGAAGCTATTTTATAACAAAAAAATCACTATATATTAATCATGTGAAAGGTGAAATGTCGATGTATGCTTGGTAAATCTAACTGGTTTCTTCAAAAACGGCTTGTATACTTTACGTTATAGTATGATTTCATTGTATATTTTTACTTTCTTAATGCTAGTGTTAGTCTTTAAACCAATATTTGGACATGGCATGCAAGAACTAGTGCCAATCTCTCACGGTAATTTGGCGCCATTTTTAAAAAATTATATGGAAGAGCCTTACGAAACTTCCATCTTCCCGTCATACTTAGCGCCCCTAAAAATTATTTTATTTTTTACTTTATTTTTTACGTATAAAGGCTCCTGCGGAGGAGAGTGTATAAATATCGTTTCTTAATTTTTTGAACTTTTTTTGCTACCTGCCATTGAATGGGCACCAACCGGTCATTTAAATGGGGAAAGTATGACAGGCAATAGACAAATTTGGCTAACGCTATTTACATCAGTGTGTTTACGTCTAGGCACTCGTGATCAACTTCTTCAGGTAGTTCAGACATAAACCATGCCCGGTTATTGTAGAAAACTACCTATAAACATTGGACCTCCAAGGTTGACATATTGATCAGCAGACATAATATTTAATTATAGGTTTACCTGAATGTTAAAAAAAGTTTTTTCCTCTAGCCATAATACGTAGTATAGGAAAGGTCACTCTCTTACAATACCTATTTTTATGGCCAGATTTTTAAGTTTAGATATAGGTAATGAGAACCATAATGGTGGTATATAATTTATAATTGTAACAACAGTCCTTAGGTAAGCTGCGAAGTTGAAAAAATAATTGTGAAATATTAACTACTTACTAACTGAGCGTGAGGTCTGTACGGTAAAATATCAAGCTGAGGTCTTGCTGTATTGACCGAGCGATAGCGAGGTCAATACAGCAAGACCGAGGCTTGATATATATTTTACCATACAGACCGAATAGTCGAAGTTAGTAAGTTGTTTATTATATGGCATTTCAGACAACAAAAAACAAGTCATTTTGCCAAAAATTAGTCACGCGAGGGCAAAGTACAAAGTCCGAAACTCAAAGCCGGTCATTTTCAAATGTCAAAATAATTTCAATGATACGAATTTGTCTTAGTTTTTTACAAATTTATCTAATCTTAGCTTAGTAAAACTACTCTACAGTACCATTTATAGAATAAAATATAAAATTAATAGAAAATATAGTGATATGGAGCTATCGGATCAAGGACAAAAACAACTTTGCATGTTCGAAAAAACAAAAATATTCTTGACTGTTTTAGTTAAAAAACATCGTAAAATCTACCTTAATATTTCGACTTGAGCCAACAAAACTTGATTTTATCCCTTGTAGTTATCCCTTTTCCGTATTTTCCGTTTATTTTTTATTGTTTTAAATTATTTTTAAGGATTTTTAATGAAATGTGTTCAAATCCTCGCAGGGCAATAAGAATACCGTATTCAATACGGGAAAATCCTGCCTCGTCAGCGACCAATCAGATTGCGAGATTCACCAAAACAAGCACTTGCCATATAATAAGATCGTTTATTGACCATGTGTTGGTAGTTTTAACACACAGTAGCCTCGTGGGAGTACAAATGGCTTCTGAGATATTATATTTATATTCCCACGAGGCTACTGAGATAATATATATATGTATTTCCACGAGGCAATGGACGTGTTAAACTTATTTAAAACTGTGATTATTCCCATCATTCTTTTAGCGCTCATATTGTGCATTTGACTATTATTGTCTATGACAACCTTAATTGAAATAGCAGTATACAAGGAGTTTGCTTGTATTTACTGAGATTTTAAGCTTCTTGTAAAACTTTTTCTGTCAAGTTAATAGGGATAATAATAATAGTATTTGATCAAATGCACATTACATAAATGATTATATTAAAATTAAATGGTATTGTATATATTTATAAATGATTATACCATTAATGATCTATTCTGTAATCATATATAAACTAGAACATAACAACTATTATTGATAAGTACGTAACATTAAGTATCCATATTGAAGATCAAATAACAAATGGGAACTCCCTAAAGTTAGTTTCATTTTGAATTGAAATACGATCCTCAGTAAACATCTGAAATTTTGGACATTATTTTAACATATTTTCAACTATGTAACATCTTGGGAAATAGAACATTTCTACAAATTTCCTGGTTGTCGAAAATGAAGTTTTTGAGAGAAATTTGAGGTTTTATTATTGATTATTGATAATAATGTGTTGTTAAATTTTAGTTGCGTCTCACTATGCATGTGACCAGACAAAGAATTCGAGACATTTCCTCATTTTTCCTGACTGTTTGACAGTTAATGTTTGTTTAAATCGTTGATTTTAGCCAAGCCTACGACCGAATGATTTAGTTATTGGGATTAGGAAATAGACATTTCTAGATGAATACAGTATAAATACGTAATTAATATATTTATATCTTCAAAGTGCGTATTTAAATTCATTAACTAGGGTACATGCATGCAAGGTAGGGAATACAGGTAGGTAATCACGCAGCTTTCCCATAATGAAATGCATTCTGGATAATGATAGCCGAGTTATTAGTATGACCAGCACACCAGGCAAATGATTTGCCACACATTATGACAATGCAAATGTGCGCTGCGCCAAGGCAAACAACAGTTAAAAAGATACGAGATAGTACTCGTCGGCGAGGGAGTCTAGAAAGAGTCTACAAAGAGTCTATGTATTGCTTAGACTTGGATCAAGTCCGTCTCTCTAGAGTACGAGTCGCGAAGCGACGAGATCGAGCGCGCCGCGAAGCGTCGCGCGAGGTGCAAGAATTGAGGGAGAGACGGACTTGGCTCACCTGCAATGTTTCGAATCAGATTTATTATTTTGGCGGGAAATTATATTAATAGACAGGTGTTATTTTTAGCGGTTTGTTACAAATACGGTTATACGGAAGCCCGCAAGTGTCAGGGCAAAATTATTAAAATACTCGTCGCGATCGAAACAAAATAGTCTAGCATTGAAAATATTAAAATATAAAGGTCACTGCAAAATAAAGTTAACTTAAGGCAATATATAAACATTTATTTGTTATCATTGACATTGTGACCGATTCTGAGACGCTAAAACCTCAGTCGAACAGATTTGTCATTGTGATATTAACAAATGATCAAATATTTTAATGTTAATAAAAATACGCCTTTTATATAACTAGCCTATAATACGGCGGCCCAGACGCGACAGCACAAAAACAATTTTCTATTTTCCGATTTTTTGATTTTTTGATTTTTTGATTTTTTGATTTTTTGATTTTTTGATTTTTTGATTGCCGTAAACACGGTATATTTGTGTTGAATATAAAAGGAGCAATCCAGGCTCACATATTAAATTGTATGTGTTGTTGCCCTGCTTTCGAGCACGTAAGTTATATTCATTTGAGTTTTTATTTTTTATTGTATCTAAAATATCTAAAATGCATAGGAATCTCTTCTTTTAAAAAATGTGCAGATAAATACGACTAAAACATTCATAAAACGATAATATATTGTGTTTCCTTACATCGATCGGCCTCTAACGCCATTTTGTAACTCCTCGTGCAACTAACTGTGTATGCTTCTATTTTCAAACTTTTATTTTCAAACTTTTATTTTCAAACTTTTATTTTCAAACTTTTATTTTCAAACTTTTATTTTCAAACTTTTATTTTCAAACTTTTATTTTCAAACTTTTATTTTCAAAGTTTTATTTTCAAAGTTTTATTTTCAAAGTTTTATTTTCAAAGTTTTATTTTCAAAGTTTTATTTTCAAACTTTTATTTTCAAACTTTTATTTTCAAACTTTTATTTTTAAACTTTTATTTTTAAACTTTTTTTTTTAAACTTTTTTTTTTAAACTTTTTTCTTAAACTTTTATTTTTAAACTTACTTACACCAGAGGCATCCCAAGCTCACATTGTTGTTATATTAATTTTTTTTTATTATTGCTGTTTGTATGTTATGGTATATTATGTGTATGTGTATGTGTTATGTCTGTTATGCTATGTGCCAGAAATGGTATGATGTAATTAAATATATATTTATTATTGATGGTTAGGTTACTTTATATTAGTAAATTATAGTAGACTTAATAGTCGAATATATATTGTCAAAAAATTGCTAAAATATTGTGTCAAAAGAAGAAATAAAGTTACTTTATACTTCTACTACAAGTTGCAATCGACTTTTTGATGTTGACTTGGTGTGATTTTAAATCCACTTAGTCTTAGAGGGGAAAGTCACTCATGGTATTATATGTAATAATAAGGAGAAGGCAGGTCAATACAGCTCCAACGAACTCGCATCGGCTTCACAAATCCTTCTCGCGTCGCATAATAATGCATCGAATCGCCAAAAAAACAACAGATCCATAAAGCCCATTATATTTCACATCACATTCATCGTCTTCAGCAAACACAAGAGATTTTTTGTCGGCGAAAATCCATAATTTGTTCGATTTTCTGACAATCTCAGGCAGCGTGGCTGTCGATACCCGGGGATATTCAGTTGAGAGCTTGCGAGTTCAAATTACACTCTCTATTGTTATTGGTTGATTCGAACGCGTCACGCGACAACAACTACATTACATTGTTGTCGCGTGAACCATTTCTGCCACATAACATAACAGACACATACACATAATATACCATAACATACAAACAGCAATAATAAAATATTATTAATGAAAAAAAAATAATATAGCAACAATGTGAGCTTGGGATGCCTGTGCTTACACCACCTTTTTCAAACTTTGTCCACCAGGAAGCAACGTGCCCAACTCATCATCAGTCACTAAAGCACCCTGCTAAAGCATCCCATTTTTATCATTGCACGATTTAATATGTTTTCGTAGCGAATTTAAGGAACTGACATGTAATAATTACAGTAAATTTTAAAATGTATAAACTGTAAACCCCCCCTGACTTTCACGAGGGTTGAATACAACGTCAACGCCATGCCATGTGCATGGAAAAGAATGTTTCGAGGAAGTGGTTTTTACGTTTCAATTTCTGTAGTAGTGTACATCCCATGAACATCAAACGAAATATCAAATATAAACAAACGCGGAAAACGTTTTCCCGGGTCGTTTCGTATGGTCTTACACCATACTAAGTCACTTGTCGCGTGGCGTGCACAAACTAATCTCCTACACAGGGACGTAGCGCAGCATCTGGAGTTGGGGGGTGTCAAATAATTTTACCTGAAAATTGAACTTCTATGTTAAAATTAACCTGAAGTATAGTGATTATAATAGACCTTTTCCTGATTGATTATCAGGGGCGTAGGAAGCTTCTTAAACTTAGGGGGGCCGTCCTCACCAGGCACCACCATGGTTGGCGCCGAGCAGAAAAGTTTTGAAAATTTGGAGCTCTAGATCGTCGGAAATGGTATTTTCGATCAGAGTCTTCTCTACCTCTTTCGTTAAGCCCTTTCATTAATTCTTTCATTATGATTTGTGAGTACTGCAATTTTTTAAAAATTCAATTATTTTTGGGGGGTTACACCCCCACACCCCCCCCGCTCGCTACGTCCCTGCTCCTACTAGTGTAGATACTATAATATTAGTAGCTGCATTTTTTTCCGATTTAAGCTTTGTTTAGAGGTTACCGGGTATTGATACAATTTGTCAGTATTAAAATTCCCTTGCTTATTCAAGTACTATAGTAGAGTATAATTAATATAATCAAAAAATCAAAAAATCAAAAAATCAAAAAATCAAAAAATCAAAAAATCAAAAAATCAAAAAATAAAAAAATCAAAAAATCAAAAAATCAAAAAATAGAAAATTGTTTTTGTGCTGTCGCGTCTGGGCCGCCGTACTATAAGCCTTATATTTAAACACTTGTTTTATTAAATCGTATCTATAGACTCTTCTAGTTAATTATTATGACTATATTTGCACAAAATTTGTCCTGAACAAAACTCCCAGACTGTATCAAAATTTCGTGTGATCATGAAGTTCGCCGTGACACTTTATAGTGTGACACTAGTTGTGCAGTTTATAGTATAGTATAATCATATCAAGTTATCGTATCCAAGTTTACGCAAGCCATAATTAATACCATCTTGAAACGAATTCATCATTTAAGTATAAACTAAACCAGACACGAAGAGAGACAACACGCTGTATCTTTTGAAACAAGATACTTTGTTATTTCCGCTTTATTGTCAATTAGCATAAATTATGGCAATCTAGTTATGACGCGTTACCGACGGAAAAACGGGTCGGTAAATTTGGCGCGCTTGCAGGTGAGCCAAGTCCGTCTCTCCCTCAAACTTTCCCGCGTTATTGCACCTCGCGCGCCGCTTCTCGGCGCGCTCGATCCCTCGGACTCTAGAGAGACGGACTTGATCCAAGTCTATGTATTGCTTTGTGCTCCATGTTAATATGACATAGAACAATAAGGCCTCAAATGGTCAAATCGTAAAAAGGCGCTACACTGTGTGTGTGTGTGTGTGTGTGAGGGGGTTTGAAGAAGAAAATTAATTGTAGGGTCAGCAATGTCACAAGTTTTTACTGTATAATGAAATGCCAAAACCGCTGCCCCATACTCTAACTGTTTGTCTTTCCTAACAATAACCTTAACCTTACGCATAAAGAATACCTTGCAACAATCTAACATCATAGAAGAAATAACATTGACTATAAACTATGGCCTCATGATCAAACATTGTTCTGGTTATAGCACTGGTGAACAATAGGATACTATTATTGAGGTGGGCCGTTAATTATTTGACCATATTGACACAACTAAGTGTATTTGCCCAAACTGGCGTAATGCAGACATACTCAGGGAGTGTGGTCATTTTCCAACATTGTTAGTCATATTTTTGCACTGAACGGCTCTGCAGAGCTGTATGGAATTGAATTGATTTTGAATTGTGGCCAAAATGTTGCAAGACCATGCATTAAGAACTTCCTAATAATACGAGTTTTAAAAATTATATTATACTTATACCAATATAAAGATTGAACTATGTTCACTTATATTTGTTTACATATATCAGTTGATATAAGTCAGAATTCTGTCCAACTAGAAATAACCAGTTCACCAGTTAAAAATATTCACATAGAACGTTCAAAATGTGTGCACCGAGCAAGATATTTACCTGGTGGTCATGTGAAATTCGGCTGCTTATTTAATTTTGCTTACTGAATCACTGTAATTATTGTCGTTATATAAAAGTTCTTGCATCAATATGATGGACTTTGGGATGGCGTAACTAAGAAACTGTAGGTGCCCAATCTCAACACAAGGAGGGAGTGAGACCGGTGAAAATAAAGCGCTATTCATTCTTAAACCAATGCAGGTTTTTCAATGACGAGTCCGGATTTTTTTATTCAAGTCCTGGTTTTCCTCGGGTTCGAGTCCGGTCCGGGTTTCGAAGTTAGCTTTGAACACCTTGCCAAAACATGCCAATGTGTAGATTATTCGGATTGGTTAATCATCTGAGGTGAAAATTATCGGGCGGAGAAGTCATGCAAAATAGGAAGCCGGCAAAATGTTAGATCGCCATTTGGCCTCGTTTATATACAGCGAAAGAAAAAATTGCAAATTCCCTCTATATAAATGGGGAATTAAGCAGATAGCGTTTTATCCGATGGTTTTCAAATTTTGAGAGAGTGCAGTTTAGCGTGTGTTCGCATTTTTGATTTATTGAAAAACTTTTTCATTTTATAACCATGTCGTCAATTGTCTACAGGCTACACACAAATAATCAACTTTGCTGCTTTATATCAATGCAATGGAAATACCAATAAAAAATGCGAAAACAGGTTTTTTCACACACAGGATGGCATTAAAATTAATGTTATTGTATATATTTATAAATAATTGTATACCATTGATGATCTACTCCGAATTGTATAAATTGGAACATAGCAATTATAATTGATAAGTTACATTAATTATCCAATCGATAACGTACGCTTCTTTTTAAAATAGTAAGTATTAACTAATTTATTAAAAACAGGAAAGTTCTGTTGACTTTCCATCTTCAGAGGTAAATTGTTCCAGATTTTTGTCGCCGAGTCTCTCTTTGATCTTAATGTGCTGTTGTCTTCAAGGCTCAAGCAATATGTTCTCATTAGACCGTATATATACTATAGCAGTACGCCTTCCACACTTTTATAATATTGACAAGACAAAGAAGTGCAAGTTCATAGATATATTAAAAGCAAGCATGACAATTTTAAACTCGATTATGTGTGATGTGATTATATTTAGGAATGTAACAAATCAGTCGGGCCTCAGACGGGATAGGCATAGTCTATGAACAAAGATCACAGATGGTTACAATACCCAAAAACATAAATGTGTCTGTGTTTCCAATGAACATAAAATCTTTTTGAACAAGTCTCAGGGTTATAACCCACAGGTCACATCAATTATTTATGATCAAAATCCGCTTCAAAAATATTTTTCCCATCGTAATATCCACGTAAATAGAGCATTAACCCTCGTTTCGCATCATTCAATACCCTACGGGGTATCAAGCTGTCATAGTTTCATAATTATACGGTGCAGAGGTAATACATATCAAACAATGATATCAAATAACAAGTGGGAAATCCCTAAAGTTCCTTTCATTTTGAAAGTATAAAACTACATACACATCGATTTTCAGTAAACATCTAAAATTTTGGACACTACTTGCAGAACACATTTTTAATGATGTGAACATCTTGGGAATAGAACATTTCTATATCCGCCCCCTAATTTTTTTTCCGCCCGATTATTTTATCGCCCATTTATATAATAACCACTCAAAATAAAGCGACTGCTTCGCAGGCTATTCAATACCCCTTATTGCTTGTACTTAAAGCGAATGAGGTTATATTTATGCCAATAAAAAATAAGATTCCTATGATTATAAAAATACAATTTTGCCTAAATTGAGCAGAATCAATCTTGCAAAATGTAACAAACACTAGTTTGTTTGTATTTGCTGAGGATTTCGAGCTTAGTGTAAAGTTACCTTTTTTATCAAATTTATAGTCATAGTGATAACATTTGAAATTTATATCGCGCAAATTTCATGTTATATATGTAGTATATGATCAAATGCGCATTACATAAGTTATTACATTAAAATTAATGGTATTGTATACCGCATTCATTTTATAATTATACCATTAATGATCTATTCTGCATGTAGCCGTGTGGAACATAACAACTATAATTGATAAGTTACATAAAGTGTCCAACCATATTGAAGGCTTCTTTAAAATAGTAAGTATTAACTAATTTGTTAAAAACATCAATTAAAGTTCTGTTGACTTCCTAGAGGTAAATTGTTCCAGGATTTTGGAGCGGAAGTTGAAAAAGCTCTGTCGCCAAGTCTCTCTTTGCTCTTGTGCTGTTGTCTTCAAGCAATATGTTCTCATTTAATAGACCGTAAACTATAGCAATACGTCTTCCTCACTTTTATAGTGTTGACAAGACAAAGAAGTGCATGTTCGTAGATACATTAAAAGCAAGCATGACAATTTTAAACTTGATTTTGTGTGATGTGATTATATTTAGGGAAGCACAGGTGGCAGATGCGGTTAGAGCGCTGTCTCTTACTCTGAGTTAAGCTGGTTATACCCCTGGTCGAGGGCAGGATTTATTTAGGTTGGATAACTTCTCGGGTGCTTGATAAACTCATGTAAGTTGAGATTGGTTGGTTCTCTCCTGTGCTTCGAGGGTTAGGCCACAAAAATCCTTTATTATCGAAATCTTTCTGAAAGATATCTATCCCAACATGATAATATGATATTCACGTATAAATAGAGCATTAAGATTCGTTCCAAGAATTACCATGTCAATCCAACCTGCATGTGTTGGATCAATATAAAATTTTCGGTCTTCTTTTGAAATCCAAAAATATTATTCAACAAATTCGGTATAGGCATCATTCACTAACTGACGGGGTATCAAACTGTGATAGTTTGTTTATTGTGCAGATGTAATACATATTAAAATACGATATCAAATAACAGATTATTTAAACATATTTTCAATCATGCATGTGAACATCTTGGGAAATAGAACATTTCTATAAACGTCCTGGTTGTCTAAAATGAAATATTTGAAAGGAAATTGAGGTTTGTATTTGATATTGTGTTGTTAAATTTTAGTCACGTCTCGATCAATATGCATGTGACCAGATAAAGAATGTTTTACAGTTAATGTTTTAAAATCGGTTAAACCTGTGACCATATGAATTAGTTACTGGGATTGGAAAATAGGGATTTGGTACATGAATAACATATAAATATGTAATTTATATACAACGTTTCTTTGTATGAATCATGACTGCATGTATTAATTAGTACGCAATTTCAGCAAACTTTGATTTCTCGGTGGACTTCGCTTCTCACAAATGTCTTGATTCATTGTTGGCCCTTGTCTTTTTTTACCCACATAATATTTAACTTCTTTACCTTTTCAAACTCGTACAAAACGGATAAATATGCGTAAGATTTCTACCCTTCAAAACTGTTAAGATTTTGTCTTATGTAACTATTATGTCGTATGTAACTATTACGCATTAAATGTTACTCGCGTAAATACCATGCAATTTTCTGTTATTTTAATTAAACCTTTTGAAGAGTTTGCAACGAAATTGACCTGCATGTGATTAATGACCGCGTCTATATGTGTCCCCAATCACGGTAGTAAATATTCAATACCCTTTGCTTTTACTTAAAGCGAATGAGATTATATTTATGCCAGATTAAATTAGATTCCTATCATTATAAAAAGACTATTTTGCAAAAATTGCGCAAAATCAATGTAGACTTATTGGTTTACTTTAGTGAGAAGAAACGCATGCAGAATTTAACAAATATATAGCTACAATTTAATGAGAAGAAACGCATGCAGAATTTAACAAATATATACAAGGAGTTTGTTTGTATTTATACTGAGATTTCAAGCTTAGTGTAAAACCTTTTTGTCAAATTTATAGTGATAATAATAATATTTGATATTTATATTGCGCAAATTTACATGCTACCTATATATTCAGTATATGATTGAATGCGCATTACATAAACGATTACATTAAAATTAATAGTATTGTATATTTTATAAATGATTATACCAATAATGCATGATCTATTCTGTAATCATATAAACTAGAACATAACAACTATATTACTATAATTGATAAATAATACTTTAAATATCCATATTGAAGACTTCTTTAAAATTGTAAGTATTACATAATATATTAAAAAGACCAAAGTTCTGTTGACTTTTATATTCAGAGGTATAAATTGTTCCAGACCTTTGGAGTGGAGGTTGAAAAATCAAAAAGCTCTGTCGCTGTATCTCTCCGTGTTCTTATAATTATGCTGTTGTCTTCAAGCAATATGCTCTTATTAAATTGTAAGCCATAGGACATAGCCTTCCTCATTTTTATGAGATTGATAAGAGAAAGAAGTGCATGTTCATAACAAGCATCGCAATTTTCCAGATGATTCTGTGTGATGTGACGGGATTAGCATAGACTAATCTATAGACACATGGACGGTTACAATGCCGGCCAAAAACTTAAAGGCCTCTGCAGCGCAATAATATATTTTCCAATGAACACAACATGGCATTTCGTGAGCACGTTTTTCGGGGTTATAACCCGCAGACAACAGAAACCTTTCATGATCGAAATCTGCCGGGAAAATCTCTAAGAGCATTAACACTCAATCTGTGTAGGCAAGCCAGTTGTAAAATTATTATGTCAAGCCAGCCGTGTGTTGGTGAAACATACAATTTTCGGTCCTATTTGGAAAATTGCACAAAAAATTCTGCATAGACATGACTCTATAGAATGGAATATCAAATTGTCATTACAAGCGTAAACATATCAAACTATGATATCAAATAACAAATGGGACTCCCTAAAGTTAGTTTCGTTTTAAAAGTAAAATACGTATTTTGGAATTTTAACTTATTTTCAACTATGTAACACCTTGGGAAATAGAACATTTCTACAAATTTTTTGGTTGTCGAAAATGAAATTTTTGAGAGAAAATTCAGGTTTGTATTTGATAATGTGTTGTTAAATTTTAGTCGCGTCTCACTATGCCTGTGACCAGACAAAGAATTCGAGACATTTCCTGACTGTTTAACAGTTAATGTTTGTTCAAATGGTCGGTTTTAGCCAAACCTGCGACCGTATGATTTATTTATTGGGATTAAGAAATAGATATTTGGTAGATGAATACAGTATAAATACGTAATTTATATATTTATACCTTCGAACATCCAAAGTAGGGAATATTGATATGTAACAGAATACAGCACATGCATTTTTGAACAAGAAAATGCTCTATTAATAGCACTTAATATAGCTGCACTGGTCACTGCTGTGCTATTGAATGTCTGAAAATTTCGATTCATTTGTCTTTGAATACGGGTAATATATTTCAATAGGGTAAACACATAACAGTAAGCATTGCTACTGACAAACTTGTAGCCCTAAATAAAAATTACCTAAAAATATGATACGATATGTATTATCTAGATCTATTTACAAGTATATCTATAAAAGCATGGCGGCCTTTTGTACGTCTAACAGGTCCTTATGAAAAGCACGTTTAAAGCATGCAATAGAAGCCTGATTCCTGAGAATAACCGTAAGTGTATTCCACTGCTTCGCGGTCGTGACTGCAAAAGTGCGCCTTCTGTTTCACGCTTATATTTATGAGTTACTAAATTAAGACTGTTGTAGCGCGTGACTCTACTATGGATGTCACAATTTCTAACTAATGATTCACGTATGTACATTGGAACATTATAGTCATTTACTCTTTTATAAACTAAAGTGTTACCCTTGATGAGGCTTTCCTTGTAAAAGGGTAGCCAGTTAAGTGTATTAAAGATGGTTACAGATGGCGTCTTTCTATCTGCGTTTAATATAATCCTAGCAGCCCTCTTTTGTAGTTTGAGGACAGACTGTTTAGACATATTCCCATATCATGCTGCCATACATAAGAGTGGGCTTTATCATGCTCGTATAAAACATGTTGTATTACACTGACATTAGATAGTCATACTTAGCACTTAGTCTGGAAAGCAACGTTATACTGGTTTTAGTAACAATAAAGTGATAGAATATTACATTGGCGACGAGGATGGCTGAAGAAGAACCAGTTACAAATATAAATGTTCAATCAGTGAACATTCCACCGCCGCCCGAGTTTAACCCAGACTCTGAAGTTGGCGCGAGTCTAGCTACACGTTGGATTACATGGATGGAGGACTTTGAAATATTTGTAACAGCGAGTGGAATCAAAGACGAAACGCAGAAACGTACCTTGTTGCTGTATCAAGCGGGTTCTAGAGTGCGTGAGATCTTTCGTCAGCTAACGGATACGGCAAACGCGCATGATTATAAAATAAAGTACTGCACATCAGCACATGTTCGCCTCTCCTTGTCAACTATTAAATTACACCTTACAGCGCTTTCAAATCATAAATATAGATATATACATGTATAATTTGCCCAAGCTACATGTAGCTACAGTATACACAAATGATAGTACATTTATACACAACTGAAACGATATATACCATTACGAAAATATTGGCGAATGATCAGTATATTTATAGAGATACTTGCATCACAATAGTCCGACGGGAAGTTTCTCGTATTATTGCGCTCTTGCCACCGTCACATGCGCAAAGCATGATTTTGACCTCATTTAAGAGACATTATTATCCAGAAATTACATGTTTTGTACTCGCTTTATCTCTCTTATTCAAAATAGATCTATTCGTTGATTATTCTTGAAAAATTTGCTATGATATGCGGCCCCGTGGCAAACTACGCGTAATATCCACATAAATAGAGCATTAACACTCGTTTCGCATCATTCAATACCCTACGGGGTATCAAGCTGTCATAGTTTCATAATTATACGGTGCAGAGGTAATACATATCAAACAATGTTATCAAATAACAAGTGGGAAATCCCTAAAGTTCCTTTCATTTTGAAAGTATAAAACTACATACACATCGATTTTCAGTAAACATCTAAAATTTTGGACACTACTTGCAGAACACATTTTTAATGATGTGAACATCTTGGGAATAGAACATTTCTATATCCGCCCCCTAATTTTTTTTCCGCCCGATTATTTTATCGCCCATTTATATAATAACCACTCAAAATAAAGCGACTGCTTCGCAGGCTATTCAATACCCCTTATTGCTTGTACTTAAAGCGAATGAGATTATATTTATGCCAATAAAAATTAAGATTCCTATGATTATAAAAAGACTATTTTGCCTAAATTGAGCAGAATCAATCTTGCAAAATGTAACAAACACTAGTTTGTTTGTATTTGCTGAGGATTTCGAGCTTAGTGTAAAGTTACCTTTTTTGTCAAATTTATGGTCATAGTGACAATATTTGAAATTTATATCGCGGAAATTTCTTGTTATATGCGTAGTATATGATCAAATGCGCATTACATAACTTATTACATTAAAATTAATGGTATTGTATACCGCATTGATTTTATAATTATACCATTAATGATCTATTCTGCATGTAGCCGTGTGGAACATAACAACTATAATTGATAAGTTACATAAAGTGTCCAACCATATTGAAGGCTTCTTTAAAATAGTAAGTAGGCTATTAACTAATTTGTTAAAAACATCAATTAAAGTTCTGTTGACTTCCTAGAGGTAAATTGTTCCAGGATTTTGGAGCGAAAGTTGACAAAGCTCTGTCGCCAAGTCTCTCTTTGCTCTTGTGCTGTTGTCTTCAAGCAATATGTTCTCATTTAATAGACCGTAAACTATAGCAATACGTCTTCCGCACTTTTATAGTGTTGACAAGACAAAGAAGTGCATGTTCGTCGATACATTAAAAGCAAGCATGACAATTTTACACTTGATTTTGTGTGATGTGATTATATTTAGGGAAGCACGTGTGGCAGATGCGGTTAGAGCGCTGTCTCTTACTCTGAGTTAAGCTGGTTATACCCCTGGTCGAGGGCAGGATTTATTTAGGTTGGATAACTTCTCGGGTGCTTGATAAACTCATGTAAGTTGAGATTGGTTGGTTCTCTCCTGTGCTTCGAGGGTTAGGCCACAAAAATCCTTTATTATCGAAATCTTTCTGAAAGATATCTATCCCAACATGATAATATGATATTCACGTATAAATAGAGCATTAAGATTCGTTCCAAGAATTACCATGTCAATCCAACCTGCATGTGTTGGATCAATATAAAATTTTCGGTCTTCTTTTGAAATCCAAAAATATTATTCAACAAATTCGGTATAGGCATCATTCACTACCCGACGGGGTATCAAACTGTGATAGTTTGTTTATTGTGCAGACGTAATACATATCAAAATACGCTATCAAATAACAGATTATTTAAATATCTTTTCAATCATGCATGTGAACATCTTGGGAAATAGAACATTTCTATAAACGTCCTGGTTGTCCAAAATGAACTATTTGAAAGGAAATTGAGGTTTGTATTTGATATTGTGTTGTTAAATTTTAGTCACGTCTCGATCAATATGCATGTGACCAGATAAAGAATGTTTTACAGTTAATGTTTTAAAATCGGTTAAACCTGTGACCATATGAATTAGTTACTGGGATTGGAAAATAGGGATTTGGTACATGAATAACATATAAATATGTAATTTATATACAACGTTTCTTTGTATGAATCATGACTGCATGTATTAATTAGTACGCAATTTCAGCAAACTTTGATTTCTCGGTGGACTTCGCTTCTCACAAATGTCTTGATTCATTGTTGGCCCTTGTCTTTTTTTACCCACATAATATTTAACTTCTTTACCTTTTCAAACTCGTACAAAACGGAGAAATATGCGTAAGATTTCTACCCTTCAAAACTGTTAAGATTATGTCTTACGCTTTGTCTGTGAACTATTACGCATTAAATGTTACTCGCGTAAATACCATGCATTTTCTGTTATTTTAATTAAACTTTTTAATAAAATTTTTGCAGCAGAAGAACTTATTTAGAGTTTGTAACGAAATTGACCTGCATGTGATTCATGACCGCGTCTATATGTGTCCCTAATCACGGTAGTAAATATCATAGGCGTATGGGCACAACTTTCTTTGGGGGGGCAGCCAAAATTTTGCCCGAATTGGTATAACTTTGTCCAATTGCCCGAATTTCGATAACAACATCTTCATAACAATAATATACATTTTTATTTGTCGACGGGGGGGGGAGGCGGACAGGTTAAATATTTTTCCCGGAAATTCTTTACTTTGCAATCTCTTTTTAGGTCCAAAACTCGGATTTTTATGTTAAAAACCACAAATTTATCAACAAGACGCAAACGATATAAATAAACATTATATAATTCTGTTTTTGGTTTAAATACAAACTAAATAAATCTATTTTGCCCGAATATTCGTTAACCATTTGCCCGAATTACTTCAATCTACAAATTTTTGGGGGGGCAGGTGCCCCCCCTGCCCCCACGTGCCGTACGCCTATGGTAAATATTCAATACCCTTTGCTTTTACTTAAAGCGAATGAGATTATATTTATGCCAATAAAAATTAGATTCCTAACCTTATAAATTGATATTTATATTGCGCAAAGCCGTATCCGGACCGTGGTCCGGATAACTAGTTATCCGGACCGGTGTCCCGGATTAAAAAATTAAAAATTTTAAATTAAATTTTAAAAATTTAAAACAGAAATATTTAAACATATTTTTTTTAAATATTTTAAAAATTTAAAAAAATTTTTAAACATTTTAAAAATTTGCAATTAATAAAACAAAAAAAAACAATGCTCATCGTTATGGAAGCCAAAGCGCCAAGCTGGCAAACAACCGTCGTTGTTCGATAAAAGTAACAGAATAGCTAATGAGGAAGCCATTTCATGTCTCAACATGAAAGGTGGCGAAAAATTCTTGTTTATGCCTTAATTAATTTAAGAATCAAACTCAAGAGCCATATAATAAACAGTTTATTGACCTCGCTTGTTCGGTCTGTACAGTGAAATATCGGACCTCTGTTTTTTAGTACGGACCGCGCTCGCTGCGCTCGCTTGGTCCGTACTAAAAAACCTCGGTCCGATATTTCACTGTACAGACCTCACGCTCGGTCAATAACCTATTAATATTTTATAAATGATTATACCAATAATGCATGATCTATTCTGTAATCATATAAACTAGAACATAACAACTATATTACTATAATTGATAAATAATACTTTAAATATCCATATTGAAGACTTCTTTAAAATTGTAAGTATTACATAATATATTAAAAAGACCAAAGTTCTGTTGACTTTTATATTCAGAGGTATAAATTGTTCCAGACCTTTGGAGTGGAGGTTGAAAAATCAAAAAGCTCTGTCCGTGTTCTTATAATTATGCCGTTGTCTTCAAGCAATATGCTCTTATTAAATTGTAAGCCATAGGACATAGCCTTCCTCATTTTTATGAGATTGATAAGAGAAAGAAGTGCATGTTCATAGCAAGCATCGCAATTTTCCAGATGATTCTGTGTGATGTGACGGGATTAGCATAGACTAATCTATAGACACATGGACGGTTACAATGCCGGCCAAAAACTTAAAGGCCTCTGCAGCGCAATAATATATTTTCCAATGAACACAACATGGCATTTCGTGAGCACGTTTTTCGGGGTAATAACCCGCAGACAACGGAAACTTTCATGATCGAAATCTGCCGGGAAAATCTCTAAGAGCATTAGCACTCAATCTGTGTAGGCAAGCCAGTTGTAAAATTATTATGTCAAGCCAGCCGTGTGTTGGTGAAACATATAATTTTCGGTCCTATTTGGAAAATTGCACAAAAAATTCTGCATAGACATGAATCTATAGAATGGAATATCAAATTGTCATTACAAGCGTAAACATATCAAACTATGATATCAAATAACAAATGGGACTCCCTAAAGTTAGTTTCGTTTTAAAAGTAAAATACGTATTTTGGAATTTTAACTTATTTTCAACTATGTAACACCTTGGGAAATAGAACATTTCTACAAATTTTTTGGTTGTCGAAAATGAAATTTTTGAGAGAAAATTAAGGTTTGTGTTTGATTATTTGATGTGTTGTTAAATTTTAGTCGCGTCTCACTATGCCTGTGACCAGACAAAGAATTCGAGACATTTCCTGACTGTTTAACAGTTAATGTTTGTTCAAATGGTCGGTTTTAGCCAAACCTGCGACCGTATGATTTATTTATTGGGATTAAGAAATAGATGTTTGGTAGATGAATACAGTATAAATACGTAATTTATATATTTATACCTTCGAAGTGTGTATTTAGATTTATTAACTAGGGTACATCCAAAGTAGGGAATATAGGTATGTAACAGAATACAGTACATGCATTTTTGAATGAGAAAATGCTCTATTAATAGCACTTAATATAGCTGCACTGGTCACTGCTGTGCTATTGAATGTCTGAAAATTTCGATTCATTTGTCTTTGAATACGGGTAATATATTTCAATAGGGTAAACACATAACAGTAAGCATTGCTACTGACAAACTTGTGGCCCTAAATAAAAATTACCTAAAAATATGATACGATATGTATTATCTATAGATCTATTTACAAGTGTATCTATAAAAGCATGGTGGCCTTTTGTACGTCTAACAGGTCCTTATAAAAAGCACGTTTAAAGCATCCAATAGAAGCCTGATTCCTGAGAATAACCGTAAGTGTATTCCACTGCTTCGCGGTCGTGACTGCAAAAGTGCGTACACCTTCTGTTTCACGCTTATATTTATAAGTTACTAAATTAAGACTGTTGTAGCGCGTGACTCTACTATGGATGTCACAATTTCTAACTAATGATTCACGTATGTACATCGGAACATTATAGTCATTTACTATTTTATAAACTAAAGTGTTACCCTTGATGAGGCTTTCCTTGTAAAAGGGTAGCCAGTTAAGTGTATAAAAGATTGTTACAGATGGCGTCTTTCTATCTGCGTTTAATATAATCCTAGCAGCCCTCTTTTGTAGTACCACTGTGAAGGTAGCCTCGGATTGGGCCTCAGATTCGGCCTCGGATTGAACCTCATATTGGGCCGCACATTCAACTGCATTCAATCACTGAAAAGTAGATTTTACGAAACTTAATTTCTAGCTAATTTTACGGTACTTCTTGTTAAAACCAAGCAGTAACTTGAGCAGTATAACGTATCTATCCATCGCTTGGAGTAAACGATGAAAACCATCCTCTTTGTAGGAGAAATTTAAGATTTAAGACGCTCTGCATAGTGTGCGATTCCATATGCCACAGAATATTGAACTTTTATAAAAAGAAAAGCATTTGCAACTTGCAAGAAACAAGCACATAGTATTCTTTTGAAATTCCAATATATTGTAGATATTTAATGTTATATTCAATAATTTGTAACAATATAATTGCACTCACTATAAAAACGAAATTATCATAATATAGGAGACTTACCGAATATGTGCCTTCCCACATACAGCATTAAGACAGCATCTTCGCGAAATCGATTGCTACGATTACACAGGTACAGTTGTGCAGAATCTTTCCAATGGTAAAGAGCATTAAGGTCAAAGGCGCGGTAAACTTGAGACGTTCATGATATGGGAAACTCGCCAGTATGCCAACTCAAATATATGTAACTATAAGACGTCTATGTGTTTAGATAGCGTTTGCACGAATTCCACAAATACGATTGCTTCCAAATTCAAGCATGTTCTACAAAACGTTGCAATCTTTCTAATGGTACAGAGAGATTGGCGATGCAAGCTTTGTAAACTCCAGATTTTAAGGATTACTCAAGTAAAAAAGTAAAAATAGCGCGCGTTTACACATGTCAGATTATAGAATTACATGGCGTTGACATACATATTCAAGACGCACTTGTTAACTTTGCGCAAATTTAACAATTGCTTTTGAACTGAAGCATATTGTATAAAATTGTACGCTCTTTCCAATGGTATATAGCACGAAGAGTCACAAGCGCAGCAAACTTGAAGTTTTCATGATATACGAGAATTGTAAGTATGTGAACTCAAATATATATCACAACTATAAGACAGCGATGTTTATATAGCATTTGCGCGAATTCCACTCATACTATTGCATAGTATTGCATTTCCGGCGCAGACGATGCGAACTCAAGATTTTAGCGATAATAATTCAAGCGACAATAGCACGCCTTTAGGTACACAAGATTATAGAATTACACATGCAGTCTTTCTAATGGCATACAGCGATTTGCGGCGCAGACTTTGTAAACTTAAGATTTTAAGGATTGGTCAAGTAACAATAGCGCGCATTTACATATGCCAGATTATAGAATTACATGGCGTTGACATACATATTCAAGACGCTTGCTAATTGTGCAAATTCAACACCTACGTTTGCTTTCGAACTCACCAATGTTGTACAGAATGTTACGCTCAGGCGCGGTAAACATGATATTTTCATGATATACAAGATTTGCCACGATGCGAATGCGAATATATGTCACAACTATAACACATCTATGTTTAGATAGCCTTTGCACGAAATCCACTCATGCGATTGCTTTCATAGTTCAAGTATATTGTACAGAACGTCCTAGTCTTCTTCGTGGTATACACCGATTTGCGGCGCAAGCTTCGTAAACTCACGATTTCAAAAATTACTCAAGAAACAATAGCGCTCGTTTACATATGCCAGATTATATAATTACATTGCGTTAATATAAATATTCAATACGCGCTTGCGCAAATTCAACACATACGATTACTTTCGACCTCGCGCATATTGTACATAATTTTACGGTCTTTAGCCTCTTTCCAGTGGTATACTGCACACTATGCAGCATGTAAGGGTACAGGTGCTTTAAAATTGAGATTTTCATGAAATACAAGATTTGCCACTATGGGAAGTTAAATATATATCACAACTATAACACATCTATGTTTAGATAGAGTTTCCACGAATTCCACTCATGCGATTACCTTCAAAATCAAGCATATTGTACAAAATTGTGCAATATTTCTAATGTTGTACAGCGATTTGCGGCGCAGACTTTGTAAACTCAGGATTTTATGCATTACTCAAGATACAATAGTGCGCGTTTACATATTGCAGATTATACAATTACATATATGGCGTTAACATAAAGATTCAAGGCACGCTTGCGTAAATTCAACATATACGACTGCTTCTGAACTCAAGCATATTGTATAACAGTTACGCTCCTTCCAACGATATATGGAGTGTAGGATTACAAACGCAGTATACTTGAAGTTTTTATGATATACACGATTTGAAATTATGCGAACTCAAATATATATCTCAACTACAACTATAACACATCTATGTTTAGATAGACTTTGCACGAATAGTTCCGCTCATGCGATTACCTTCAAAATCAAGCATATTGTACAAAATTGTGCAATATTTCTAATGGTGTACAGCGATTTGCGGCCCAGACTTTGTAAACTCAAGATTTCAAAGATTACTCAAGAGACAATAGCGCTCCTTTACATATGCCAAATTATATAATTACATTGCGTTAATATAAATATTCAATACGCGCTTGCGCAAATTCAACACATACTATTACTTTCGACCTCACGCATATTGTACATAATTTTATGGTCTTTAGCCTCTTTCCAGTGGTATACTGCACACTATGCAGGATGTAAGGGTACAGGTGCTTTAAACTTGAGATTTTCATGATATACAAGATTTGCCACTATGCGAAGTTAAATATATATCACAACTATAAAACATCTATGTTTAGATAGACTTTGCACGAATTCCACTCATGCGATTGCTTTCATATTCAAGTATGTTGTACAGAATGTCCTAGTCTTCTTCGTGGTATACACCGATTTGCGCCGCAAGCTTCGTAAACTCACGATTTCAAAGATTACTCAAGAAACAATAGCGCTCCTTTACATATGCCAAATTATATAATTACATTGCGTTAATATAAATTTTCAATACGCGCTTGCAAATTCAACACATACTATTACTTTCGACCTCACGCATATTGTACATAATTTTATGGTCTTTAGCCTCTTTCCAGTGGTATACTGCACACTATGCAGGATGTAAGGGTACAGGTGCTTTAAACTTGAGATTTTCATGATATACAAGATTTGCCACTATGCGAAGTTAAATATATATCACAACTATAAAACATCTATGTTTAGATAGACTTTGCACGAATTCCACTCATGCGATTGCTTTCATATTCAAGTATGTTGTACAGAATGTCCTAGTCTTCTTCGTGGTATACACCGATTTGCGCCGCAAGCTTCGTAAACTCACGATTTCAAAGATTACTCAAGAAACAATAGCGCTCCTTTACATATGCCAAATTATATAATTACATTGCGTTAATATAAATATTCAATACGCGCTTGCGCAAATTCAACACATACTATTACTTTCGACCTCACGCATATTGTACATAATTTTATGGTCTTTAGCCTCTTTCCAGTGGTATACTGCACACTATGCAGGATGTAAGGGTACAGGTGCTTTAAACTTGAGATTTTCATGATATACAAGATTTGCCACTATGCGAAGTTAAATATATATCACAACTATAAAACATCTATGTTTAGATAGACTTTGCACGAATTCCACTCATGCGATTGCTTTCATATTCAAGTATGTTGTACAGAATGTCTTAGTCTTCTTCGTGGTATACACCGATTTGCGGCGCAAGCTTCGTAAAGTCACGATTTCAAAGATTACTCAAGAAACAATAGCGCTCGTTTACATATGCCAGATTATATAATTACATTGCGTTAATATAAATATTCAATACGCGCTTGCGCAAATTCAACATATACGATTACTTTCGACCTCGCGCATATTGTACATAATTTTACGGTCTTTAGCCTCTTTCCAGTGGTATACTGCACACTATGCAGCATGTAAGAGTACAGGTGCTTTAAAATTGAGATTTTCATGATATACAAGATTTGCCACTATGCGAAGTTAAATATATATCACAACTATAAAACATCTATGTTTAGATAGACTTTGCACGAATTCCACTCTTGCGATTGCTTTCATATTCAAGTATGTTGTACAGAATGTCCTAATCTTCTTCGTGGTATACACCGATTTGCGGCGCAAGCTTCGTAAACTCACGATTTCAAAGATTACTCAAGAAACAATAGCGCTCGTTTACATATGCCAGATTATATAATTACATTGCGTTAATATAAATATTCAATACGCGCTTGCGCAAATTCAACACATACGATTACTTTCGACCTCGCGCATATTGTACATAATTTTACGGTCTTTAGCCTCTTTCCAGTGGTATACTGCACACTATGCAGCATGTAAGGGTACAGGTGCTTTAAACTTGAGATTTTCATGATATACAAGATTTGCCACTATGCGAAGTTAAATATATATCACAACTATAACACATCTATGTTTAGATAGAGTTTCCACGAATTCGATTACCTTCAAAATCAAGCATATTGTACAAAATTGTGCAATATTTCTAATGGTGTACAGCGATTTGCGGCGCAAGCTTTCTAAACTCAAGATTTCAAGGATTACTCAAGAAACAATAGCGCTCGTTTACATATGCCAGATTATATAATTACATTGCGTTAATATAAATATTCAATACGCGCTTGCGCAAATTCAACATATACGATTACTTTCGACCTCGCGCATATTGTACATAATTTTACGGTCTTTAGCCTCTTTCCAGTGGTATACTGCACACTATGCAGCATGTAAGAGTACAGGTGCTTTAAAATTGAGATTTTCATGATATACAAGATTTGCCACTATGCGAAGTTAAATATATATCACAACTATAAAACATCTATGTTTAGATAGACTTTGCACGAATTCCACTCTTGCGATTGCTTTCATATTCAAGTATGTTGTACAGAATGTCCTAATCTTCTTCGTGGTATACACCGATTTGCGGCGCAAGCTTCGTAAACTCACGATTTCAAAGATTACTCAAGAAACAATAGCGCTCGTTTACATATGCCAGATTATATAATTACATTGCGTTAATATAAATATTCAATACGCGCTTGCGCAAATTCAACACATACGATTACTTTCGACCTCGCGCATATTGTACATAATTTTACGGTCTTTAGCCTCTTTCCAGTGGTATACTGCACACTATGCAGCATGTAAGGGTACAGGTGCTTTAAACTTGAGATTTTCATGATATACAAGATTTGCCACTATGCGAAGTTAAATATATATCACAACTATAACACATCTATGTTTAGATAGAGTTTCCACGAATTCGATTACCTTCAAAATCAAGCATATTGTACAAAATTGTGCAATATTTCTAATGGTGTACAGCGATTTGCGGCGCAAGCTTTCTAAACTCAAGATTTCAAGGATTACTCAAGAGACAATAGCGCTCGTTTAGATATGCCAGATCATATAATTACATTGCGTTAATATAAAAATTTAATACGCGCTTGCGCAAACTCAACACATACGATTGCTTTCGACCTCTCGCATATTGTACAGAATTTTACGCTTTTCCCAATAGTATGCTGCATATTATACACTGCATGTAAGGGTACAGCCGCGGTAAACTTGAGATTTTCATGATATACAAAATTTGCAACTGAGCGAAGTCAAATCAGTGTATGTCACAGCTATAACACATCCATGTTTAGATAGCCTTTGCACGAATTCCACTCATGTGATGACCTTTAAAATCAAGGATATTGTAGAAAATTGCGCAGTCATTCTAATAGTATACAGCGATTTGCGGCGCAGACGTTGTAAACTCAAGATTTTAAGGATTACTCAAGAGACAATGGCGCGTGTTTACATAATGCAGATTATAGCATTAAATGACATTAACATAAATATTCAATACGCGCTTGCGCATATTGTACAGAATTTTACGCTTTTCCCAATAGTATGCTGCATACTATACTGCATGTAAGGTAAGGTAAGGTAAGGTAAGGTAAGGTAAGGTAAGGTAAGGTAAAACTTTATTTTACTACGCTAACCCCAACAGCGAAAGCTGATTTCCAAGGGGGGCGTAGCATTAAATTTACATTAAAAATTTAGAAAAGTTAAACATACAAATACAATTACTTACATGCAGTTATTACAATTACATACATAATTAGATAGATAATAGTACATACAGTACATACATACATACATAATAGTAAATATTAATAGATTAAATAGTCAAGGTAAATATGGGTTTAAAAACTCTAATTAGTAGCCAGGTGTCATACGTTTTTATTGAATATAGCTAGTGATTCTTTTCCTCTTAATTCATTTGGGAGACTATTCCACAATTTGGCCCCTCTATAGCTAAGACTTTTTTTAAGATATTCAGTCTTAGGCTTGGGCAAATGGAGTTTAGTGGAAGAGCCCTGCAAATTATAATACTGGGAGGAAGACGTCTTTTGAAAAATATCAGTAAGTCGTAAGGGCGCTAGATCATGAGTAATTTTATACATAAGACTTGCCACAAACTGGGTTCTGCGTTCGCTCAGAGGCTTCCAGTTTAATTCACTTAGAGCAAGTTCAGATTGACCATGTTCATTTTTACGACCCATGATAGCTCTAGCAGCCCTATTTTGTAATTTCTGGAGACGATCAGAAAGTGTTGTACCAATGGTATCCCAAACTTCGCAACAATAATCAAGGTGAGGCAAAACAAGTGCATTATAGGCACAAATTAATGTATTACGGTCTACACATGATTTTAACTTTCTGATTGCCCCAATTCCGGATGAAAATTTTGGCAATTTTATCAATATGCTTTTCCCATGATAGAAATTCATCAATATAGACTCCAAGTGCCTTTGTTTCTCTTACCCTTTTAATTGGTATGTCACCAACAAATACCTTTGGGGTAGCCAATATATTATTAATATTATGCCGTGATCCAATTAGTATGTACTCAGTTTTAACGAGATTTAAAGATAGTTTATTTGCACAGAGCCACTGATTAACGTTTGAAAGATCGTGATTGATGGCAACTTCACATCATGAAGAGATTTACCAGATACAGTTAACGTTGTATCGTCGGCAAACATTCTTGATGACGAGTGTTCAAGACTTGTAGGCAGATCGTTTATATAAATTAGAAACAGGAGTGGCCCAAGAATTGAACCTTGGGGGATCCCACAAGTAACTAGATTTTTTCTAGACAATACGCCGTTCACAGTACACATTTGAAATCTGTTTTCTAAGTATGATCCTAAAAGATTTAGGGCAGGTTTTTGTAGACCATAAAGGTCAAGTTTCTTAATCAATATATTATGATTTATAGTATCAAATGCTTTCTGCAAGTCAAGAAATACTGCAATATTGAATTGACCACGGTCCATATTAATGAACCATTCGTTAGTACTGTCCAAAAGGGCAGAAGCTGTACATGGCCAGAAATACGCGACATATGAGACTGCGAGGCACATGCACTTTTGTCAGCGTGTCAAGTATCGCGCATGAGTAATTGAAATGTTTTGTGATATACGATCCGGTGGTTTATCGATATCCCGCGGCTTTCGTCTGGCCTTCGATTTCATTAGGATTGCCCAAAACCCGATATTTCAGCGGCAAATACATCTAAAATAATGCGCGCGTCGGTCTTCAAACCATGATATTTTGAGCAAGTAGATCACAAGCTTTAATTTGATGCATAAACAGTAAATATACCGCAGAATCTCGCAGAGTTATGGCAATTCTAAAACGCCAAGATTCTATGTGTATACCCCAGTCGTTTCTGGTCATTATTACGCTTTCTAAAATACAACAAAGAAAGGACAAGCCAAACGTAAGGCAGAATTTCCAACTATCACTACAAGAGGAATCCTCAGACATTCTATATATGAACTACACTTTCGTATGTTTGATAATGTACATGCTTCGACTTCACGATCCGTTTTAAATATCTAACTAGCTGTTCTTTTCGTACTAACCTAATACAAATCCATACAAACTAGCATCATTTTATTAATTTTCGTAGGGACAACCGAAAACTTACCGGTAGCGTCCAATTTTTAGCTCATAATAATCTTCAATATTTACCTTACTAAGATCTGGTTTCGCATTTTAAAAAACAAGACATATACTTTGTCTATTTCAACAAATACGCATGTTCCTATATAATCTTATATACAAATTGTGTAAATTCGATAAGCTGCAAGGTGTTGCGCAATCGGATGTCGCGTATTTCTGGCCATGAGAATGGAACTGCCTAAAACCAAATTGATTTTGAGACAACAAATTATTAACAGCAAAATAATCATATAGTTGGCTATATAGAACTTTTTCAAAAACTTTACTTACTATAGGCAGAATGGAAATTGGGCGATAGTTATTCAACATGTTTCGAGGGCCATTTTTGTGTAAAGGGATAACTCTCGCTAGTTTCCACTCTGAAGGAACAGTTTCACTATAGATTGCCGTATTAAAAATGCTTGTCAGTGAATTTGCAATTATTGGCGCAGCAATACGAATAATTTTAGCAGGAATTTTATCAATTCCAGTAGATTTACAAGGATTTAAAGAGGAAAGAAGTTTGTATACTTTAGTTTCAGACACTGTTTGAAACGTAAAACTACTTGTTGCTTTTGTTATGTAATCCGCGAAATTTCTATCAGTATTACCAATGGTTGTGGCAATTTTTGGACCAATCTCAGTAAAGTAATTATTAAAGCGCTCCGCTAATTCATTTGGACAAGAAATTTGACCATTCTGAGTATGGATACAATTTATTTCGCGACATTCTTGTTTCCGGTTAAGGATTTTATTAACGGTTTTCCAAGCTTTTTTAGGGTCATGTTCAACACTTTCAAATTGTGCTTTATAATATGCTGTTTTTGCTTCTCGCAATGTACTAGTAATATGGTTTCTAGAGGTTTTATATGCAGTCCAGTAATTTTCTGAATTGTATTTAACGGCAAGGAGTTTGAGACGATCCCGTTCACGTATTAGTTTTTTAATTGCATTAGTCAGCCAAGGAATATTTGGTATATTTTTGACTCTCTTTTCCCTGATTGGTGCATGCTTATCTAGAACTGACAAGAAAATAATTTTCCATGTTTCCCACATCCTGTCAACGCAGAAATTATTGTCCACCAATTCCCATTCCTGATTTCTCAAATCCATTAGGAAATTCTCAGCATTAAAATACTTAAAGTTTCGAATTTCGACTTTCTTGTGGCGGTTGTTTTGTTTAGAACGAATATTAATTTTACGAACAACTAAAATCATATAGTGATCGCTAATACCAATCTGCACCACTTTAGATAAGACTAACTTATCTGGAGTTGGGGTGAGACAAACATCCAACAGGGTAGATGAAGTCATGGTCACGCGAGTGGGTGAGCTTATTGTTTGTGTTAACTGATATAGTTCAATGATTGAATTTAAATTTTTTGTGGCATTATTTGAAACGTCAAGCATATTGGCATTTAAATCACCAAGCATGTAAAATTCCTTATTCTCATCATCTATAAGTTTAATTAGTTGCTCGATATTGGCAAAAGAATCGACAGAAGCACCTGGAGGTCTATAAATGGTACCAACAATAAACGATGCAGAAGAGGGTTTGTTAACCTCAATACAAACTGCTTCAAGATTATCTCTAGTCAGATCTTTTCGTTCGAAATAATTAATGGTATTTCTTATATATAAACAGACGCCTCCCCCTGTTCTAGAGCGATCGGCCCTAATTAAATCATAATTGTGAATAAACATATTATTCAATAAACATATTATTCACATATTAAAGGTACAGCCACGGTAAACTTGAGATTTTCATGATATTCAAAATTTGCAACTATACGAAGTCAAATCAGTATATGTCACAGCTATAACACGTCTATGTTTAGATAGCCTTTGCACGAATTTCACTCATGTGATGGCCTTTAAAATCAAGGATATTGTACAAAATTGCGCTGTCTTTCTAATAGTATATAGCGATTTGCGGCGCAGACGTTGTAAACTCAAGATTTTAAGGATTACTCAAGAGACAATGGCGCGCGTTTACATAATGCAGATTATAGCATTAAAGTACATTAACATAAATATTCAATACGCGCTTGCGCAAGTTCAACACATACGATTGCTTTCGACCTCACGCATATTGTACAGAATTTAACGGTCTTTGGCCTCTTTCCAGTGGTATACTGCACACTATGCAGGATGTAAGGGTACAGGTGCTTTAAACTTGAGATTTTCATGATATACAAGATTTGCCACTATGCGACGTTAAATATATATCACAACTATAAAACATCTATGTTTAGATAGACTTTGCACGAATTCCACTCATGCGATTGCTTTCATATTCAAGTATGTTGTACAGAATGTCCTAGTCTTCTTAGTGGTATACACCGATTTGCGGCGCAAGCTTCGTAAACTCACGATTTCAAAGATTACTCAAGAAACAATAGCGCTCGTTTACATATGCCAGATTATATAATTACATTGCGTTAATATAAATATTCAATACGCGCTTGCGCAAATTCAACACATACGATTACTTTCGACCTCGCGCATATTGTACATAATTTTACGGTCTTTAGCCTCTTTCCAGTGGTATACTGCACACTATGCAGCATGTAAGGGTACAGGTGCTTTAAAATTGAGATTTTCATGATATACAAAATTTGCAACTATACGAAGTCAAATCA
This sequence comes from Trachythela sp. YZ-2020, assembly GCA_016169945.1. Taxonomy (NCBI): domain Eukaryota; kingdom Metazoa; phylum Cnidaria; class Anthozoa; order Malacalcyonacea; family Clavulariidae; genus Trachythela; species Trachythela sp. YZ-2020. Next base: position 61,531 of record JADLSH010000208.1, read on the forward strand.
ATATATGTCACAGCTATAACACGTCTATGTTTAGATAGCCTTTCCACGAATTTCACTCATGTGATGGCCTTTAAAATCAAGGATATTGTACACAATTGCGCTGTCTTTCTAATAGTATATAGCGATTTGCGGCGCAGACGTTGTAAACTCAAGATTTTAAGGATTACTCAAGAGACAATGGCGCGCGTTTACATAATGCAGATTATAGCATTAAAGTACATTAACATAAATATTCAATACGCGCTTGCGCAAGTTCAACACATACGATTGCTTTCGACCTCTCGCATATTGTACAGAATTTTACGCTTTTCCCAATAGTATGCTGCATATTATACTGCATGTAAGGGTACAGGCGCGGTAAACTTGAGATTTTCATGATATACAAAATTTACGCCATGTAATTCTATAAGCTGCAATATGTAAACGCGCGCTATTGTATCTTGAGTAATCCTTATAAGCTTGAGTTTACAATGTCTGCGCCGCAAATCGCTTTATACCTTTAGAAAGAATGCACAATTTTGTACAATATGCTTGATTTTGAAGACAATCGCATGAGTGGAATTCCTGCAAAGGCTATCTAAACATAGATGTATTGTAGTTGTGACATATGTTTGACTTCGGATATTGGCAAATCTTGTATATCATGAAAATCTCAAGTTTATCGCTCCTGTGATCTTACATGCAGTATACCATTGGAAAGAGCGTACAATTCTGTACAATATGCGTGAGGTCGAAATCAATCGTATGTGTTGAATTTGCGAACAATTAGCAAGCGCGTCTTGAATATTTATGTCAAGGCCATGTAATTCTATAATCTGGCATTTGTAAACGCGCGCTATTGTTACTTGACTAATCCTTAAAATCATAAGTTTACAAAGTCTGCGCCGCAAATCGCTGTATGCCGTTAGAAAGATTGCACAATTTTGTACAACATGGTTGATTTTGAAGGCAATCGCATGAGTGGATTTCGTGCAAAGTCTATCTAAACATAGATGTGTTATAGTTGTAGTTGAGATATATATTTGAGTTCGCATAATTTCAAATCGTGTATATCATAAAAACTTCAAGTATACTGCGTTTGTGATCCTACACTCCATATATCGTTGGAAGGAGCGTAACTGTTATACAATATGCTTGAGTTCAGAAGCAGTCGTATATGTTGAATTACGCAAGCGTGCCTTGAATCTTTATGTTAACGCCATATATGTAATTGTATAATCTGCAATATGTAAACGCGCACTATTGTATCTTGAGTAATGCTTAAAATCTTGAGTTTACAAAGTCTGCGCCGCAAATCGCTGTACACCATTAGAAATATTGCACAATTTTCTACAATATGCTTGATTTTGAAGGTAATCGCATGAGTGGAATTCGTGGAAACTCTATCTAAACATAGATGTGTTATAGTTGTGATATATATTTAACTTCCCATAGTGGCAAATCTTGTATATCATGAAAATCTCAAGTTTAAAGCACCTGTACCCTTACATGCTGCATAGTGTGCAGTATACCACGGGAAAGAGGCTAAAGACCGTAAAATTATGTACAATATGCGCGAGGTCGAAAGTAATCGTATGTGTTGAATTTGCGCAAGCGCGTATTGAATATTTATATTAACGCAATGTAATTTAATAATCTGCCATTTGTAAACGAGCGCTATTGTTACTTGACTAATCCTTAAAATCATAAGTTTACGAAGCTTGCGCCGCAAATCGCTGTATGCCATTACAAAGATTGCACAATTTTGTACCACATGCTTGATTTTGAAGGCAATCGCATGAGTGAAATTCGTGCAAAGGCTATCCAAACATAGATGTGTTATAGTTGTGACATATATTTGACTTCGCATAGTGGCATATCTTGTATATCATAAAATCTCAAGTTAACCTCGCCTGTGACTTTACATGCAGCATAGCAATGGAAAAAGCATAAAATTCTGTACAATATACGTGAGGTCGAAAGCAATCGTATGTGTTGAACTTGCGCAAGCGCGTATTGAATATTTATGTTAATGTACTTTAATGCTATAATCTGCATTATGTAAACGCGCGCCATTGTCTCTTGAGTAATCCTTAAAATCTTGAGTTTACAACGTCTGCGCCGCAAATCGCTATATACTATTAGAAAGACAGCGCAATTTTGTACAATATCCTTGATTTTAAAGGCCATCACATGAGTGAAATTCGTGCAAAGGCTATCTAAACATAGACGTGTTATAGCTGTGACATATATTGATTTGACTTCGTATAGTTGCAAATTTTGAATATCATGAAAATCTCAAGTTTACCGTGGCTGTACCCTTACATGCAGTATAGTATGCAGCATACTATTGGGAAAAGCGTAAAATTCTGTACAATATGCGCAAGCGCGTATTGAATATTTATGTTAATGTCATTTAATGCTATAATCTGCATTATGTAAACACGCGCCATTGTCTCTTGAGTAATCCTTAAAATCTTGAGTTTACAACGTCTGCGCCGCAAATCGCTGTATACTATTAGAATGACTGCGCAATTTTCTACAATATCCTTGATTTTAAAGGTCATCACATGAGTGGAATTCGTGCAAAGGCTATCTAAACATGGATGTGTTATTCTGTGACATACACTGATTTGACTTCGCTCAGTTGCAAATTTTGTATATCATGAAAATCTCATGTTTACCGCGGCTGTACCCTTACATGCAGTATAATATGCAGCATACTATTGGGAAAAGCGTAAAATTCTGTACAATATGCGAGAGGTCGAAAGCAATCGTATGTGTTGAGTTTGCGCAAGCGCGTATTGAATTTTTATATTAACGCAATGTAATTATATGATCTGGCATATGTAAACGAGCGCTATTGTCTCTTGAGTAATCCTTGAAATCTTGAGTTTAGAAAGCTTGCGCCGCAAATCGCTGTACACCATTAGAAATATTGCACAATTTTCTACAATATGCTTGATTTTGAAGGTAATCGAATTCGTGGAAACTCTATCTAAACATAGATGTGTTATAGTTGTGATATATATTTAACTTCGCATAGTGGCAAATCTTGTATATCATGAAAATCTCAATTTTAAAGCACCTGTACCCTTACATGCTGCATAGTGTGCAGTATACCACTGGAAAGAGGTTTTAGTAACAATAAAATTATAGAATATTACATTGGCGACGAGGATGGCTGAAGAAGAACCAGTTACAAATATAAATGTTCAATCAGTGAACATTCCACCGCCGCCCGAGTTTAACCCATACTCTGAAGTTGGCGCGAGTCTAGCTACACGTTGGATTACATGGATGGAGGACTTTGAAATGTTTGTAACAGCGAGTGGAATCAAAGACGAAACGCAGAAACGTGCCTTGTTGCTGTATCAAGCGGGTTCTAGAGTGCGTGAGATCTTTCGTCAGCTAACGGATACGGCAAACGCGCATGATTATAAAATAAAGTACTGCACATCAGCACATGTTCGCCTGTCCTTGTCAACTATTAAATTACACCTTACAGCGCTTTCAAATCATAAATATAGATATATACATGTATAATTTGCCCAAGCTACATGTAGCTACAGTATACACAAATGATAGTACATTTATACACAACTGAAACGATATATACCATTACGAAAATATTGGCGAATGATCAGTATATTTATAGAGATACTTGCATCACAATAGTACGACGGGAAGTTTCTCGTATTATTGCGCTCTTGCCACCGTCACATGCGCAAAGCATGATTTTGACCTCATTTAAGAGACATTATTATCCAGAAATTACATGTTTTGTACTCGCTTTATCTCTCTTATTCAAAATAGATCTATTCGTTGATTATTCTTGAAAAATTTGCTATGATATGCGGCCCCGTGGCAAACTACGCGTTAACTAGTGTAGACTCACTCACTCACTGGAACGCATGCAGAATTTAACAAATATACAAGGAGTTTGTTTGTATTTATACTGAGATTTCAAGCTTAGTGTAAAACCTTTTTGTCAAATTTATAGTGATAATAATAATATTTGAATTTTATATTGCGCAAATTTACATGCTAGCTATATATTCAGTATATGATTAAATGCGCATTACATAAACGATTACATTAAAATTAATAGTATTGTATATTTTATAAATGATTATACCAATAATGCATGATCTATTCTGTAATCATATAAACTAGAACATAACAACTATATTACTATAATTGATAAATAATACTTTAAATATCCATATTGAAGACTTCTTTAAAATTGTAAGTATTACATAATATATTAAAAAGACCAAAGTTCTGTTGACTATTATATTCAGAGGTATAAATTGTTCCAGACCTTTGGAGTGGAGGTTGAAAAATCAAAAAGCTCTGTCGCTGTATCTCTCCGTGTTCTTATAATTATGCTGTTGTCTTCAAGCAATATGCTCTTATTAAATTGTAAGCCATAGGACATAGCCTTCCTCATTTTAATGAGATTGATAAGAGAAAGAAGTGCATGTTCATAGCAAGCATCGCAATTTTCCAGATGATTCTGTGTGATGTGACGGGATTAGCATAGACTAATCTATAGACACATGGACGGTTACAATGCCGGCCAAAAACTTAAAGGCCTCTGCAGCGCAATAATATATTTTCCAATGAACACAACATGGCATTTCGTGAGCAAGTTTCGGGGTTATAACCCACAGACAACAGAAACCTTTCATGATCGAAATCTGCCGGGAAAATCTCTAAGAGCATTAGCACTCAATCTGTGTAGGCAAGCCAGTTGTAAAATTATTATGTCAAGCCAGCCGTGTGTTGGTGAAACATATAATTTTCGGTCCTATTTGGAAAATTGCACAAAAAATTCTGCATGGACAGAATCTACAGAATGGAATATCAAATTGTCATTACAAGCGTAAACATATCAAACTATGATATCAAATAACAAATGGGACTCCCTAAAGTTAGTTTCGTTTTAAAAGTAAAATACGTATTTTGGAATTTTAACTTATTTTCAACTATGTAACACCTTGGGAAATAGAACATTTCTACAAATTTTTTGTTTGTCGAAAATGAAATTTTTGAGAGAAAATTCAGGTTTGTATTTGATAATGTGTTGTTAAATTTTAGTCGCGTCTCACTATGCCTGTGACCAGACAAAGAATTCGAGACATTTCCTGACTGTTTAACAGTTAATGTTTGTTCAAATGGTCGGTTTTAGCCAAACCTGCGACAGTATGATTTATTTATTGGGATTAAGAAATAGATATTTGGTAGATGAATACAGTATAAATACGTAATTTATATATTTATACCTTCGAACATCCAAAGTAGGGAATATTGATATGTAACAGAATACAGCACATGCATTTTTGAACAAGAAAATGCTCTATTAATAGCACTTAATATAGCTGCATGGTCACTGATGTGCTATTGAATGTCTGAAAATTTCGATTCATTTGTCTTTGAATACGGGTAATATATTTCAATAGGGTAAACACATAACAGTAAGCATTGCTACTGACAAACTTGTAGCCCTAAATAAAAATTACCTAAAAATATGATACGATATGTATTATCTAGATCTATTTACAAGTATATCTATAAAAGCATGGCGGCCTTTTGTACGTCTAACAGGTCCTTATGAAAAGCACGTTTAAAGCATGCAATAGAAGCCTGATTCCTGAGAATAACCGTAAGTGTATTCCACTGCTTCGCGGTCGTGACTGCAAAAGTGCGCCTTCTGTTTCACGCTTATATTTATAAGTTACTAAATTAAGACTGTTGTAGCGCGTGACTCTACTATGGATGTCACAATGTCTAACTAATGATTCACGTATGTACATCGGAACATTATAGTCATTTACTATTTTATAAACTAAAGTGTTACCCTTGATGAGACTTTCCTTGTAAAAGGGTAGCCAGTTAAGTGTATTAAAGATGGTTACAGATGGCGTCTTTCTATCTGCGTTTAATATAATCCTAGCAGCCCTCTTTTGTAGTTTGAGAACAGACTGTTTAGACATATTCCCATATCATGCTCGTATAAAACATGTTGTAGTAATTGGACATTAAGTAAAAGGACATTATATAATTAGCAGCACCATATAAGGTATATATAATTTGAGATTACACTGACATTAGATTGTCATATTTAATACTTAGTCTGGAAAGCAACGTTATACTGGTTTTAGTAACAATAAAATTATAGAATATTACATTGGCGACGAGGATGGCTGAAGAAGAACCAGTTACAAATATAAATGCTCAATCAGTGAACATTCCACCGCCGCCCGAGTTTAACCCAGACTCTGAAGTTGGCGCGAGTCTAGCTACACGTTGGATTACATGGATGGAGGACTTTGAAATGTTTGTAACAGCGAGTGGAATCAAAGAATCAAGCGGGTTCTAGAGTGCGTGAGATCTTTCGTCAGCTAACCGATACGGCAAACGCGCACGATTATAAAATAAAGTACTGCACATCAGCACATGTTCGGCTGTCTATACAATTAAATTACACCTTACAGCGCTTTCAAATCATAAATATAGATATATACATCTATAATTTGCCCAAAGATGATAGCTACAGTATACACAAATGATAGTACATTTACACACAACTGAAACGATATATACCATTACGAAAATATTGGCGAATGATTAGTATATAGAGATACCTGCATCACAATAGTCCGACGGGAAGTTTCTCGTATTATTGCGCTCTTGCCACCGTCACATGCGCAAAGCATGATTTTGACCTCATTTAAGAGACATTATTATCCAGAAATTACATTTTTTGTACTCGCTTTTTCTCTCTTATTCAAAATAGATCTATTCGTTGTTTATTCTTGAAAAATTTGCTATGATATGCGGCCCAGTGGCAAACTACGCGTTAACTAGTGTATAGACTCACTCACTCACTGGCCTACACAGAGTTGGTCTTTGCTTAGATGGCGCAGTCTTAGTGTCACATATTTCATGGAATAACGTTGAGACACAACTTTCCTTTCGATATTACTACTTGTCCAATAAATTCGTCCTTGCTGCAACTTTGTTTTAAATATGGAAGTGAAGAACATTGGCTTTCTCCTTTATAAGCCATATTGTTGAATGCTATCGTGTCCATTTGGATACGTCATCATTGCATTAAACTTTTATTTCTCCCCCAATATTTTACAAAATTGTGTCTTTACAAAACTACTTTTTAGCTATTTCGCATGCCCCAAGCTATTAGACGGCCGGCCAAAGTTATAAAAGTTAGACTCCGATGGCATTTTTTGCTACAAGTTGCCGACAGGCATTTTCTTAAAGCTTATGCATTGGCGAACAAGACTATATATGTTGCCACCTCTGAATTTGAATTTACCGCCAAAAATTTGAGAATTTTAGAGTTTTGCCTATTGAATTACTATAATAGCAAAAAATGCAGAATTTCAAGTTCACTTTTAACAAAAATAAACTATGCCAATAGAACGTTCACCAAAAAGTATACATAAGACAATTAAATGGCTAATGTGATTTTTCTAGCCCGTTTTGAGTTAAAGAAGGTTAAAGTTGGCAAATAGTAACTGAATAGCATTAATTAGTGCTGAATATCATTTCTGCATTTTTGAGCGTCAACAACTCAAAACGCGGTATGAAAAACGTACAACTCGTTTAGATGTCTTATATATACTTTTTTGTGAACTTTCTAATGATATAGTTTATTTTTGTAAAACGTCAATATGAAATTTTGAATTTTTTGCTGTTATAGTAATTCAATAGGAAAAATTTCTTAATTCTCAAATTTTTGGCTGTAAATTCAAAATCAGCGATGGCAACATATATAGTCTTGTTCGCCTATGCATAAGCTTTAAGAAAATGCCTGTTGGCAACTTGTAACAAACAATGCCATCAAACACTTTTTCTGGCTCTCTACAATTTTTGAAATATGGTAAATTTATGATTTAGATTGATTTTTTTGAAGAACTGTTACTTGTTGGCAAACAAAAATTGTACCACATATATTGAGCAACATTCTAAGAGTCGGAAATTGTTCACAAATATGACGTCATTATCGTTGCTATTGTAACAATGACGTTTCAATATGGCCGACATTTTAGCTTTTAACGCATTTTACTCGAAAAAACGCCTGGTTACCCCTATTTTTTATTTTATAAAACATTTTCGTCTAGTACAATAGATCATCTAAACAAGTTTAAAAAATTCTGTATAGCCAAATTTTTAAAAAAATGATAAACATGATTTTTCGCTATAAATACTTTTTGGCTCTACCGAATTTTTTTAAACTTGTTCAGATAATCTATTTTTCTACAGGAAAACGTTTCGTGAATAAAAAATGGGAGTAACCAGGCGCTTTTTAGAGCAAAGTGCGACAAAAACAAAATATCGGCCATATTGAAACGCTCAGGTGAGTTAATGCATGGGCCACATTTTTCCTCGACCCAGAGTAGCCCGCGTCGTCAGATCGCAATTTTAGCGACATATTTGGCGTCTTGAAATGTGTGGCTGGAGCCACGCAGGAGCGATGATTATTTGTAAACAAAGCAAATTGAGCAAAAATACATCATTTTTCTATATTTTGTCTGAAACTATTATCTCATTAACGATTTTGCTGATACATCCAACTCGGACTGGATAAAATTGTCTATTCTGTATGCGGCAGATAGTTGATTAAATACTCCTTCGACCAAAGGAGAAATTATTAGAATGCGTTTGGGGTCTGTTTTAACTTTTTGTGCCTTATTTCTTTCCTAATGGACTTTGGGACACTTATTCAGTTTTATTGCTATTACCACTGAGGCTTAATTCATATGCGATCAGATGTTAGGAGTCTCTTCTTGGATGAAAATTGAAATAATGAGCCTTGCGATTTTGTATTGTCTCATGTCACGCTGCGTTTGACTATATATATAGTGCACAATTAATCTAATGCAATAAATGCATGTATTATTTATTTATTTAAAGTTGTATGTATGTATACGCTGACCTTCATGCTTGACCACATTGCTAATATTTTCTTCCCAATACAAAAAAATATGGCCATGGAGATTGTACTGTACTGTAGTTTTACATATAAATATGCATATGTCTGCGTCGCGTATTATCAGTATTAGGTTTCATTAAGTTCAATGACTTGCGGCTTCGCATTCTGGCTTCTTTAGATTACTCATGCTGCTTTCCAATAACCCCCCAATATCAGAGAGACCTTCCTCTTCAATATCTGAAATGAATAAGTCATGAAACTACCAACTATATAAACATAAAATACAACAAGAAATCATCGCACTTGTATCATTGCGCGACTGAATATAAAATTATATAACCAACAATGCGGACCCCCGCTGGTCGTAAATAATATACGGCGTGGCGAAAGAAATGGCGTTTAGCTTTCTTGTTCACATGTATGAATTTCAGCCGTTTCCAAGGAAAGGTTGCAATATTTAAACAAGTATAATTTTAGGCTAGATAGATTAAGCACATCAAAAACCTTATAGTTCCAACTTGCGCGGCGTACATTAACATGTATAATGTAGTATTATTCATGTAGATATGCGCAGTTGCCGAATAATTTCAAATAGAACGCAAAATATTTACCGCAATAAACTACATAGACAGCCACGCAAGTTGAATTCGTATAGTTCAACACCATATCTTTCACAATAAATCAATTCAGCAGTCGGGGAAATCGATTCTATGTTCCGGAGAAACGGATTTACTTTTTGACCAGTGTTTATCGACATTTCAGGCAATAAAAATAAAAAATAAATTATTCAGGTCGAAATCTATAGCATTAAATCATAATGGCATTATATTAGCTAAATTTTCACATCGAAAATCACCCACAACTTGGTATACTCATATTTTGGCCTTGGCTGAAATGTGACCCACGCGTTAAGCTACCTGAGCGTCATTGTTACTATAGCAACGGCGATGACGTCATTATTGTATACAATTTTCAGCTCTTAGAATGTTGCTCAACATAAGTCATACAATTTTTGTTTTGTGACAAGTAAAAATTATTTTAAAAGTTTTATCTAAATCGTAAATTTTCCACATTTCAAAAAATTGTAGAGAGCCACCTTAAATCTGTTACACGTCACATTCCAAGCACGCTTGCCAGTGTGACCGCTCAAATCACAAAACTCATGCTTGCTTGAGAAATGATAACATGCGCTTGAAATTACAAAGGCGCCGCAGCACGTTTCAAGCACGGTACGGACTGTGGTTGAACGTACTGCGCTAGCACGCTTAACTCAATTGGATTTGATATTTTAACTAATAAAAATTTTACGATTTCAAGTGGTAATGACATCTTTCATTATAATGGCAACGTCACCCATAATACATGTGTAAGCGCAAAACAAAGCTTCCTGTAAATTGTTTTAATTTAAGCGATATACTGCGTCTACTGGTCTATATTCATTGAAATAGAAACAATAAAGGGGGCAGTGCTTCAACCCCATTCAGTTTAAGTTTCCGGCCGAATCAAGGCTGCGAATTTCGATCAACTAGAACTATACCAACCAAGCTACAGACCAAACTGTCAAATAGGCTGTTCCGAGTCGGTTGGAAAAAATATTAGGTGTCCATGAATTACTAAGGTTTAGATAAGGTAAATAGTATATAACAAAATAAATGTCAAGAAAACAGAATAACCAAATACATTTTGACTCAACAGATGGACTACCTCCTCCGCAGGCCTTTCGATGCGGGCGGGAGTAATTTGCGGGCGGGCGTGAAATGTGAGAATTGGGGAAAAGACGAAAGGCCTGCCGAATAATGGTCGGTTTCCGGGTCTAAGTGTCGTTTTCCGGGTGTGGGTTTTTAATCCTTAATAATCTTCGTGAAATATGAGCCATCCTATCCCAAAACTATTGTCTGGTGTATTGTCGAGTATTTCTCGATATCTCTGGGCAGTTATGGCCGCAAGCAGCGAAGAAGAAATGGAAAAATTCGAGGATTTTTTCGGCGGTAGTCGCAGCGATGTTGACGTTCTCAATGTGTCGTTCAGTGAAATGGAAATAGATATGTATTTTACCTGATATGTAGATCATTGACGCGTTTTATAATGCAAATCATATAACGAAAAAAAATCAGACGTAAAGAATGATATTGATCATGACTATAAACAAGACACGCTTAAATAATATGCGATTTAATTTCCTATTAATATTCATACCTTTTGAAGGCGTATTAAAGCTGAAGCGTTTGTATAAACATCGCGTTTAAAACTTGTTGTATGCTTTCATAAATTTCACTGATTCAAATTAATTATTTTTCTTATAATTACGATACTATGAATACATGCATTCGAATTCACAGCATGGTTTATTCACAACATGCCTCCGCCATCTTGAAAAGATTAGTTGGCAGGCGTTTCTCCTTAACCCCACCCGCAAACTTTTTCCCGCCCGCTACTAGCGCCCGCCCTAAAAACGCCTGCGGAGGAGGTAGACAGATGGATATAACTTTTTAATACCCTAATTGTGTGTGATATAAGTGTACATGCAGTAGTAATAGTAAGGAAAATAATCACCGCAAATTGATTTTACAGATACATAATGCTCCGCTGAAGCATGTGGCTCATGTATATTCAAGTGCATGTGTATAAGAATATGATTGTATATATACATTCGTAAACAGTTTGTATCATCTATATATACTATATTATAGACAGACTAGAAATACACTCATGCAGAATGCCCTCGCCCATTCGAACTCAGGAATTATACTTCCCAAAATTTATTGTAACATGAAGTATTCGGTCAATCATTGTAACCATAGCAACACACAATTTTTTTACTTTTGGTACAAAATGATAAAAGATAAAAATGATAAATATTTGTACTTTTAACTATAAAATCACGAATTGCCCCACTATATAAAGTAGATATATTATTACGTACTCTTTTAGCTTTGGTTGTTGTAAAATTTAGCCTTAGACATTTCACAAAAACGTCAAAAAATTTCAGAAAACTTCAACTGTTTTTCGACAATGACAGTATATTTTTTATGTCTCCGCCTTCCTAATTATTAATAAACTACGGAGATCCAATTAGCGTTGCATTAACTGAGCTATGTTTACTGGCGAAGGATACAAGTCGTGTGGACTTATGAAAATACTGTCTTGCGCTATCTTCGTTTAAATGCCAAGAATCCGACCTTGATCTTGGCACTGTTACGTAGTTTTAGGCACTGACGTTTCCTGCCTTTCAACCGGCGCGCCACGGATTAAGATAAGGCTATTATTGTTAATCCAGGCGTGACATAAAAATCCATATTCCCTGGGAAATATTTTTATTTAAATTTATCCTAAATACCTTTTAGGTTTAATCGATATTATAATAACCTCACAGAGTGACATACGCTTTTGCAAATCCACAAACTAAAATATGAAAAATAGACACTTACCCGTTTATAACACTTCAAAAGTGTCCTTTTTTCAGCCATTCGACTCCTTCTCGTTTATCTTGTTTGAAGACTCTGTTTATCGGTATGTTTTTCCAATAGCCCGAGTATTAAAAATAATTTTTTATGAATAACAAAATCTTTATCCGTAAATCTTTTAAAAATTTTATCCGTATGTTTCTCTCGACCTGAATTCGCGCATGCGTACTAGAAATACATGCTTGCAGTAACCCCTCGCCCCATGCACCCGAACATTGACAGACACTACATTCCAAAACATTACTGTTACTAAACTTTTTCATCACAAAATCTGCTATACAAAGGTGGTAGACGAGTCAGATATCTGGGTTCAAAGCAAAATTTTGTCTTGGAAACCTGAATTGGATCTCTGGGCCTCTGGCTTACACCCCTCTTCACGACGCACTCAAAGGCTATCGCCATATGAAATGTTTTACTTGACGTAATTATTGTGTTTCCCTTCATTTTAAATGTGCCATTAAAATTTTGATCATTACTGTAATAGTTTGGAAGAAGAGTGGAAGGAAACAATAATATTTTGGGAAATCTATTTTGGGTTGAGAATTTTTGAAAGAATAAAAAATGGAAATTTTGTTTCAAGAAGAGGAAGCACAGTAGCCATGGCAACTCGATAAATAATATAATTAAATTTCTTTTCTGGAGTACAAAACAGTTTAATACAAAAGCTGGAAAAATAATTAAAATATTAGTTGTTTTAGCCATAGAAATATGAGATATATGCGGTAGGTATGTTCTTATGCATTCTATAAGCTTCAAATTAATGTTTTAATGCAACCTTCCGTTCACTAAAACGTTTCGAAAAGTTTGTAAAACTAAACTGCCTTTTACTCTATATTTCTTTTCTTTTCTGTACAAACTGTGATAATATTTTTACTTTTAACAATAAAATTACCAATTGCCCAACTATATAAAGTAGGTATGTTATTTTGTTCTTTTTTTGGCTTTGATTTACTGTACAAAACGTTTCGAAATTGTCATAAAACTTCAACAGTTTTTTGAACAGTATTTTTATACTATATATGAAGTTTTTTAGATAAAATATGTTTTTCTTTTCTATATAACGCATTTGAATTAACACTAAAACAATGTTGTATTGACCACACAGGATGAACTATGCAATTTCAAAACCACAAACTATAGTTGCATGCCACTTGACGGCAAAACTGCAAAAACAAGTATGCAAAATAAACACTTACCCGTTTAATTTAAAACGCTTTAAAACTCGAAAATGCTGTCCTTTCTCGGCTTTTCGACTGCTTTATTTTCTTATTGACTTTAGTAAATAAAAGTCCTCTAAAAAATTTTCACTTCTCTTGTTTTGGAGACTTAATATTTGTCTGAATTAATATGTCCCGACTCCAGAGTACAATTTTGAAAAAGTTTTCATATAAATGCATTATAAATAAATGCCAAAAATAAAATGCCAAAATGGCAGTTATTTTTCTGACGTTTGCATATAAAAACAAAATCGTTGTCTTAGCCAATCATGATGTAGCTAGTTACTAGTTTTCTCTCGGCTTTTAACTCGCGCATGCGCATAACTTAAAAAACCGTCCATGACAAAAAAAATGGTGGACGACTTTGCATTCCACAATGTTTTCACATACCCGGGTGTAAATATCCGAGCGGAATTAGTACCCTCGCACGGCGCTTCGCGCCGGCTCGGGGATAACGTAGAAAACCCTGAACCGTCCATGACATCGCGGCGGACGACTTTGGATTCCACTGTGTTTTCACATAACCGGGTGTAAATATCCGAGCGGAATTAGTACCCTCGCACGGCGCTTCGCGCCGGCTCGGGGATTATACTGTCAGTAACAAATAATAATCATATATCTTAATAATTATATTTAAAACATTAGAATAAGAGGTAAACAGTGACCGACTAAAAATATAACAAGAAGACCTTAGTTAACCTTGCATGAATAAGAAAATATTTTAGCTTTCGTGCACAGTGTTATATGTAATCGGACACGATTCAGCTTAGCATTGGCTGATAAACTGTCAATGGAATTTGCTTGCTCATACTGTATTCCATTAGCAATTATGTCATAGTTCTACAGGGTGTCCCAAAAAAGGCTACCTTTTCAAATTCAAATTAGCATGTTAATTCAAGCAACCTATTGTAGTTCTTTGAAATTCATTATCGCTTTTGAACTACGAATCGTAATATATTTCCACTACTCCTTCCACCACACAATGGCCAAGCTGAGGAGGAACTAAGATTGGGGAGAAAATCATTTCAGCTTGCGGCAGGAGAGAGTGTTGTCGCGACTGAGGGGAGGTGGGTGGGTGCTGAAATTTTAGCGTCTAAGCTTATACCTTTTCAGCTTTCGAACGTAGAATAAGGAAAAGATGCTTTCAACGTCTACTTTTAAGTATTTTCCTGGTCCCTAGAGGTTTCCCGTATTGTAAGCTATCCCGATCTTGTAACTTAGCTCATTTCTTGGCCCAATGTGGCGGAATTCCCAGTGGGAATAGTAATATATTTCCACTGCTCCTCCCACCACACAATGGCCAAGCTGAGGAGGAACTAAGATTGGGGAGAAAATCATTTCGCACACATAGAAAAGGGGCTTTATTCAACTATAACCCCCCATTAACCTGAAAATAGCTACCATTTCTCTCTCCAACACTCAGAATATAAATCTATAATAGGAATACAATACAAAACCCAAACAAAATAGAATGTCTAACAGTTATGGGAAGGCTAGCGAGAACTGTTGCAAATGGTTTCGATTGCGAAACTAGGAGCCAAGACGAGAGGCTGGAGGCGGCAAGGGCGATAAAGATGCTGCTTGACTAAGAAGAGTAGCGGTTTTTGTTGTGTGTACTACTTGGCGAGTTTTGGTGTAGTACTGCGCTGTGGATAAACTCTTCCAACCCACGTGCTGTGCAACTTCGATGTCGGAGGCGCCTAAGAGCGACAACGTAATGGAACAGCCAGAGCGGAAACTGTGCATCGTTTCCCCTTCAGATAACTTTAAGGTGCTGAGGTGTCGGCGAATGCGGTTCCCCACCGCTGAACATTGGAAGGCGTCTTGAGTAATGCGTCCTTTGCTGTCGGACGTACGAAACAAATAACCATCTCGCAATGCGATACACATCGTTTCTGCGAGAAGTACATACAAAAATAAGTTTTTAACTGTTCAGACCGTAGGATTTGCACACTCACGTACCGCAAAGGAATGGACACCGTTGCCACGGAGTGTTTTCCCAAACGTGTGTCGGAAGGGAAGACCTTCGTTATCGGGCAATGAAAGGATGTCCTTAGTTTTGATGCGACCAAGGTCGGAGGCCCGATCGCCGGAATAAAAATCCAAACAAAAGAAGGCGAGATCGCGTGCGAATAAATACCGAGAGGTAGGAGGCAAATCACGAGTTAAAGCTTGCTGGCGTAAGTATCCGCAAAGTGACTGAAATTTATCAAAGAAGAAGGGCACTGCTTGTTGGGGGGTTACTCTGGCCTTTGCCTGCTCTTCGCGCACCGAGGTGAGATACCGCTTAACCATAGGGTGTGCGGCAGGATTGCTGCAGGCTAAACCCGATGTAATAGCATCGGATCGATTCGCTGACAGAAATATTGTACGAAGCTTCGCAATGTTATTGTCAACGGTTGCAGCTGTTAAACGTGTGGGGCAGTCACAAGTAGTTCGCCGTAAGCCAGAACCAAAATGGGGACAGTGATCAACGTGACTGATCGTTTTCCCGAACCGGTCGCGCCAAATAAGGAAACGAATGACATCTCCAGGAGTGGCTGAGAGGAGAGACTTGCGTGACGGTAAGGAGGCCAAAAAGGATTCCAATTCTCGCTGGAGGTGGGTTTTTCGTAAGGCTTTTTATCCTGCGCCGTTTGAAGAGATACCAACCTGGTGTTAATAGCGGAGATGTCTAAAGGGATCTTGGGTAGAAGGGAAGTGGTGCGAACGTCTTTATGAAATCCGCAACGTTGACAGAAACGGAAACCTTAGTCGTTGGGGTAAGCGCAGTCTGGACATGTTTCTGCTGGTTGCCAAAGCCGCGGAACTTCCGGGTACACCCATGGCAAACAAAAACGAATGACGTTTATACTCGAAAAACCCAAAGGTCCCACTGTAGTGGGCGGGTGGTAAAGCCTTGGGAGGTGGGAAATCGGAGGACGTGCATGTCCCCCTTATTACCGAGACAAAAGGAAGCGGACGCTGAAGTCGAAAGAAGGGGCCACCAATAACGTCGTGGGGATAGATCGGGCACTACAATGGTATAGGAAACTTGCTGTTGATGGAGAAACTGAAGAAGTGGGCCAATAAGGACGAAGGGCGGGAAAACATAGGCATTCTCGTGTGGTGCAATACTCTGCGCGAAAACATTAACACCTGACGCTTCTTCCACGGGGAATGGTGCGAAAATTTGTAAGGGATGACCGGACGTATCCGGGAGGACATTAGCTGGGAGGGCCATGAGATCAACTGTGTGTGGACCATAAGCGCGCTGAATTTGCTGCCAGGCTGTCAGCGTGAGGGTGCAGTCGAGATCAGAGAGCTGACGCGAAGGACTGTCGGCCGGGTTGTAGGCACTAGCGATATGGTGGAGCGTAAGAAAAAAGTTGTGACGTAGAGAGACGGTAAAGAGGTCCTTGAGGACTAGTGTCAGGGCAGGACTGCGGGTGCCTTGACGTTGCCAAGCATGCACCGGCGTCATGCTGTCGACGGAACAATCTAACCTTGCGTTAACTAACTTTCCCGCAATAGCGTTGATAGTGTAGACAAGGGCCAGTGCCTCGCGAACCACAATTGGTTCTGAACGCTCGTTATCCGACCATGGACCTCGAACGATGGTTGGAGCCTCATTCGGAAAATAAATGACACCACCCCATCCAGAATTGGATGTGTCAGAGCAAAGGTGTAGCTGGAAATGACGCTCAGGGTGCCAAGGGAGAAACCCTGTCCACGAGTCCAAAAATCGCCAAGAAGATAGTTCAGCCAGCAGATCTCCCTTCAAAGGCACCGTCCGTCCAGTTGCAATAGCGGTGGAAATAGCGTGGAATATGGCGGACGCATATAAACGAGCAGCCGGTACTACTAATCCAAACGAGATTATCTTTCCGCTAAGCTTCTGTAAACTCTTGAGCCCCACGGATTTCTTGGCTAAGACGGATTCGCGCAAGGTGATAAACTTCTGTAACTTGTCTTGTGGAAGAATAAATGCCTGTAGATCCGAGCCGGAAAGAAAACCGAGAAAAGGAACCACCCGCCGTGGAATTAGAATAGATTTCTTAAGACCAATGAAATATCCCAGCTCAATAAGTATATAACACACTACGTAAGCGGCTGATTCGGCCAAAGCCAGATTAGAGGGCGTGGGACGAGCATCCAAGGTAGGTGATATACGCAATTGACCTGCATGCCTGTCGTCAATATATTGGGAACAGGGAACATTCATGGAGCGCATATAGCTAGTCGCCGCAAGGCCAATGGTATGGTAAAGATAGGCGCTGGCTTTCCAACCAAATGGAATCGTACGGAAACAAAAATACCACCCTGCCCATTGGAAACCGAAATATGTGATGCTGCGGTCCGTGAGGAGAATGTGGTCGTAACCACTCTTATCATCCATGACAGTTTGATAATGCCCTGGTTCGACGTAACGAGGTAAATCAGTTAGAGTATCTAAAGTGAAGGGGAGATCTTTAATCCACAAGTTGAGGAAACGTTCGTCGCGGCATAACCGGGGTTTCGTAGGTTCGATCGTTAAAGGTAAGACTAAATGTGGCGGGTCCACTTTACCAACTTCTCCCACAACTTTCACAGAGCCATTACTCACCCGTACAAGGACGGTCTTCGCGATAAAATCTTCGAACCCAATGCACGACTTATTATTAGGAAATATAACGGCCGGAGGGAGAGCAGAGTTATAATGCGTCTTATAAAAAGTACCCTTAAAGGGACGCCAGAACGAGTGAATGTCAACGCCTGTGGTGATGTAGGAAGAGATCTCGGCTTTCTTGGCGTGCTGTTGGAGAACATAGTTCCAATATGGTACATGTTTGTGAACCTCTCCTGCGAGAAAATGGTCAGGGTCACGAAAGGAGAGCCATGCAGGTGTAGGTTGGACCCGCCCGTCAGTGACCCACTACAGGGGAGTGGACCCGCCGGTATCATTTTGTCAGATGTGGAGGAACACCATTCTAGCCTTCGTACAGAGGCTGACGCTATTTGCAAGGCGGTGTCAAAGTCGTTGTCCTACAAGTTAAACAAGGTAATACGGTTGCTGTATACCAATTTTTATTAAGCATATAACCAATAACACGTATTAAGAGGCTTGGGATAATTCTATATTTTATTTATTTATTTTTATTTATTTTTGTTTTTTTTAAAGTTTCAAATGCAGTATATCGTTTTATCATCAATTCATCGTTAGTTCATACAGGTATACGCCTTATCTTCTTCTTGGTATAGGGCAATTCCGAGCGTAATGCCCTGCACCACGACAGTTGTAACAGCGGAACATCGGTTGCTGGTTGTACGGCTGAGGACGAAAGTTACCGAAGCGTGCCGGGTTGGGTGGGTTTGGGGGACGAAACGATGTAGAACTGACCAGGGGAGCATGCCACGCATACGGAGTGGGTGAAGGAGCTTTATGCGACTTTTCGATGATTTTCGCGATTTCCACATCATTTTTATCGCCGACCAACTTTAAGAGGAGAGCTTGAAACTGAGTGTGTTTCTGCAATGGTCGCGTCTGTTTATATATGGAGTTGAAACGTGTAGCATTGTTATCTCCAGTTTCCCTTGAGACGTCAACCAAATTCTCCAGCGCCGCCATGGCCGCAAAGGAACCAAAAATACCGGCGGGTTTTGTGAGCTCGTGACCGCCATCGCCACCGTGTTGGTGTTATTCTTGGTCAGTAGCATTTCGACCTTCGCATTTAGAACATCGAGTGTGACTGGCTGCAATAAAGGAAAATTGATCGAGACACTGCATGCCTACCGTCATCTCCATATATTTAACCCTGTTTTCCTACTTTCCCTTTCATATAGTTATATATTATAGTCTTTAATCGAAATGTTCGCAATCATATAAAATAAATAGGTGATGGAGAAAACCCGCAAACTTCCCGACCTCCACAGAATCAAAATTCCCTGACCTTTCAGATAGAAAGAATACATTGTTACCGCGCCCGGATAAATGTCATTGACTCTCAAACAAAGGATATAGTTGGTCATTAGCCATGCAGTGAAAGAGTAAAATTAGGTGGGCACGTTGCATGACTTCGGGAATTAAAAGGTATATTGCTGGCTCGTATATGGAAGCTAAAATATGCTGTAACTCGTATAAAACTAAAATGCAAACGACTAACCGAGAAAACGAAATTCATTTGCCCTGTACAACTTTCTAAACCCTTCTACCGCATGCAGAGATAGAGGAAAATTTTGTGGAGTTATATATAGTACAGTACTGCCTAGAAGTAACTTAACACAAATACGCGGTTAACCGCGGGTCACACGCTATTTGACCACAGGCGCCCCGCGGTCTGCCCGGAGGCCGCCCGCGGTCTGCCCGGAGGTTGCCCGCGGTCTCTCCGGGGGCTGCACGCGGGTCGCCAGCGGTTGTGTGGGCGTATTGAGGTTTGACCGTAACTCACGGTGGAACACGAAAACAGTACGACTTGCGAACTCGGAATTTTACGTGGGCAAATTAGTATTTAGAAATCAGAATATCACACGATATAATTTGCCAGTTTAATTTCCAACTTTGTCATTGGCGTTACAATTTCATGTATATTGCAACCAGCCTAAAAATTTAGTAAATGGTCATATTTGTTTATAAAGCTTAATAGTGTGTTTTGACGAAGCAAGTCTTTTAACGTAGCTAACGTATTGCACAATTTTACCACACAAATCGCTTATTGAACACAAACATAAAACTCAAAGCAAATCTCCCAATAACTAGTCTGTAAATTTGGTAAAAAAAATTCTGGAATGCTGTCTGGGTCAATGGAATACTGTTTGGCAAAGTTCTGATATAGACGGACATGCAAAAGTAATGCAGCTTGTTTCACAATGCAATGTAAGCTGACTCTTGAACCACTGGCAAATGTATGTAAAATAGTAATAGGCGAAATCAAATCACCCAGGTTACAAGGGTAAATTTTAAAAAACTTTGGAAAAAGATACATCGCCAGTACGAATTTGAAAACGAGAACCCCGTCATTGACAGGGTATAAGGCGTTTGATTTAGAATTACCCCTCTCGCTCAAACCGCACATTAGGAACATGTATAATCCCCAAAGTGAACTAGGCGAAACTATATAAGCGATTAAGTATAATTACATCGCAAGCTAGGCCAGAGGGGCATTACAACTCGATGAATGTCGTACATAATACGACAGCGTTTTGTACAAACAAGCGAGTTAATGCTGGCCAATGGGCGAATGCTAATCGGGGCGAAGACTAGTAGCATTCCCATTAGAAAAGTGTGCAACAAGAATAACGGGAAAACTAT
Organism: Trachythela sp. YZ-2020; assembly: GCA_016169945.1. NCBI lineage: Eukaryota > Metazoa > Cnidaria > Anthozoa > Malacalcyonacea > Clavulariidae > Trachythela > Trachythela sp. YZ-2020. Next base: position 82,417 of record JADLSH010000208.1, read on the forward strand.
ACTGATTCAAATGCCCGGGACATATGTCACAAACCTAAGACTAGATAGGAAATGCGCAAAATATATAGGGAGGAAGGTTAACCGTAGAACAAAGTGAATAGCAAAGGAAAAAATAGGTTCCCGGTACCCGAATACAATAGGCAAGAGCGAACATGAACGCCTTAATTAATAGAAGGTCAAAACCGAATTATAAAAATTAAAGAGCTGTATGCGTTATTATGGAGTGGCAAAATTGGGGAACGAGTTTCAGAATAGATTATTCCTCTCGCCGCACATACCGACTACATTAAACCCAACGCAAAGAGACCATAATTATGTAGAATCTATTGAAGACTCTCACGAAGGGACTATGCGCAGCACATAGAGATTATATATATATCCGCCTCAAATAGAGACTAAAGAGCAACGCGCCTCACATAGAGATGATATTTATCCGCCTCACACAGAGACTATATTTATCCGCCTCATAGAGACTAAATGTATCCGCCTCATAGAGACTAAAGGTATCCTCCTCATATGGAGACTATATTTATCCGCCTCAAATGGAGACTATATTAATCCGTAAATGAATCCGCCTCACACAGAGACTATATCTATCCGCCTCATATAGAGACTAGATTTATCCGCTTCCTATGGAGACTAGATTTATCCGCCTCATAGGAAGACTATATTAATCCGTAAATGAATCCCCCTCACGTGGAGACTACATTTATCTGCCTCACAAAGAGACTATATTCATCTGCCTCCGAAGGAGACTATAGTTATCAGCCTCATATGGAGACTATGTTTACACGTGTCATATGGAGACTGTATTTATTCGCCTCGTATGGAGACTGTATTTATCCGTCTCATATGGAGACTATATTTATCCGCCTCATATGGAGACTATATTTATCCGCCTCATATGGAGACTACATTTACCCGCCTCATATGGAGACTATATGTATCGGCCTCGTACGGAGACTATATTTATCCGCCTCATATGGAGACTATATGTATCGGCCTCGTATGGAGACTATATTTATCCGCCTCATATGGAGACTATATTTATCAGCCTCGCATGGAGACTAAATTTATCCGCCTCAGATGGAGACTATATTTATCCGCCTCATATGGAGACTATATTTATCCGCTTCGTATGGAGACTATATTTATCCGCCTCGTATGGAGACTATATTTATCCGCCTCGTATGGAGACTATATTTATCCGCCTCATATGGAGACTATGTTTATCCGCCTTGTATGGAGACTATATTTATCCGACTCATATGGAGACTATGTTTATCCGCCTCGTATGGAGACTATATTTATCGGCCTCGTATGGAGACTATATTTATCCGCCTCATATGGAGACTATATTTATCCGCCTCATATGGAGACTATATTTATCAGCCTCGCATGGAGACTAAATTTATCCGCCTCAGATGGAGACTATATTTATCCGCCTCATATGGAGACTATATTTATCCGCTTCGTATGGAGACTATATTTATCCGCCTCGTATGGAGACTATATTTATCCGCCTCATATGGAGACTATGTTTATCCGCCTCGTATGGAGACTATATTTATCCGCCTCGTATGGAGACTATATTTATCCGCCTCATATGGAGACTATATTTATCCGCCTCGTATGGAGACTATATTTATCCGCTTCGTATGGAGATCATAATTCTGCTTGACAAAGAATCTGAACAGTATATCCTCTTCGCACGTAATGTTGTAAGCACAACTAAAACTTGACGAAAGATAGGGAAACATAAATATCCTGACCGATGGTAATTATAAACCATTATGATAATATATGTAAAACCAAACTACTTAGATAAGCCGTAAACAACTTGAGTAAACTTATTTAATGGGATGATATATACCGCAAACCATAAACAGGAAACAGAAAATAGATCGCGTTGCTTCATATAGAAGGTAGATGATAGAAGCTATAGTCTATGCCAGTCAAAATACCGCTTCTTGACATAACTGTATACAACGTAAACTACCAAATATCGCGCGTTAAAGAAAGGATATAAGCAAATTTATAGACAATATAAATTTAAGTTAATGAGACAACGCGTTGAAGCTAGTATGTTAAGCAAGATATCAGATAAGTTTCTGTCTCAAAGGCGGTGATTCCTTCCGTCCTGGTCTCAAGGAATGCATTGTTTAGTTTTACTTATTGACAGATAGTTCAAAGATCATTTTAATCATTGGGCATGCTTTCACGTGAGCAGCCCTTGATATTGCATGCTAACGCTTCCTACTAACAAATTGACCAATCATAACGCGCAATATAATACAAGTTAATTAGCGCATAACTTGCAGGATGCTAACAAGATCATATCATTTATACTGAGCGCTTCGCTTACTCAAGTTATTGAAATAATTTCCCACCCACCCACCTCCTTGGCTATTCAGCCTGACGTTTGCTCTAAGTTAGAGTTACCTTGAATATGTTCAAAATTGCAAATTCATAGATATAATATTGGTAGTTAATATATCAGTGGAAATAATAGCTATTATATAAAAATGGAAGCAGCTATCATCAACTGTCTTCAACACCATATACTGGATCAAGGACTCGAGAAAGGACATTTTGGAAAGAGACACAAACAATGTTGCTGCTAGATAATGCCTTTACTTTAGTATGTATATAGTTAAAAACTAACGTTTTCGGTCGCAGACTATTTTGTTATTTTGGTTAATAAATTTGTGGTTCGGGTTGAAGTCTCCAAAAAAAATATCAACTAAACATATAGACTATATATCATCACATACAGGGTGAGTCAGAAAAAGTAGTAAAGTGATGAGAAATTGATTACATATGTAGACCTTCACTGAGTCAGACTTCCATTTTCAGCAATCTATTGTAAATCTAATAAATTTGTATTTAATTTCAAAGGCATCACTTTTTTCTGACTCACCCTGTATACCATATAATTAAGGACTGTCCATATAGGGGTTTATCGCCCCTTGGTCAGGTTAAGAACTGCCCGTATGGGTCTAGCACTCTGGGTCAGGTTAAGGACTGTCCATAGGGGTTTCATTCCCCTTGGTCAGGTTAAGAACTGTCCAAGTGTTTCTTGGTTCAGGGTCGTCAGGGAATAGCTACCCCTAGAACAATAAGGACAGCCTGCGTATAACGCCAAGCATACCGGTGCTAAACAGACAAAGTGAAATTAAAGTAATAAAGCGTAACGCCCTAAACACTATAACGATCGATATTGCATAATAAACTACAAATGTAGGATAACTTTATAAGCATGTATGGCATTCGCAATACGAACATAAAGATTGACACAGAAAAAGCCCTCATTAGGAAAAAGCAAAAGACCAACTAACCTGGGGCAATGGTGGTGGGATTGCCTCCGGAGGTCGTGGAACTACCTCAACTTGCGGCACGTCGGGCGGATTGCCTAACGCTGGTTGATCTGCCATATCATTCGGATGTACCTTTGTGCATTGAAAGCCCCCAACATAGCGTCCACATTGATATCTCTGGGCATGGCCATAACTATGCACAATATATATGCCGCTCAGTCGCGACCGGCGAAAATCAGTGGTTGATCTTGAAATTTTTATCGTCTAAGCTTATACCTTTCCAGGTTTCGAACGTAGAATAAGGAAAAGATGCCTTCAGCGTCTACTTTTTAAGTATTTTCCAGGTCTCTAGAGGTTTCCCGTATTGTAAGTTATCCCGATCTTGTAACTTAGCTCATTTCTTGGCCCAATGTGGCGGAATTCCCAGTGGGAATACGTAAAAACACACAGTTTTATACACATGGGATATTGAATACAATAGGTTGCTTGAATTAACACGCTAATTTCAATTTGAAAAGGTAGCCTTTTTTGGGACACCCTGTAGTTATAGTAATTAGGCCATAATTAGACCTCTACCCGAGCGCAACACTCATGCATTATTCGTTTCAGATTCAATTCATATTCATATGGCTAATAATAATATTCTGTTTATTAATCAATTGATTTGCAGTAAAAACTGAATTACACAATTGTTCCTAAGTTATCAACTAATTTACATATTAACATTTTAACATAGACGATCTCCACTATATATAGATATATAAAATTATATTTACATAATTCCAACATACAGAGGACTAAACTAGGACAATTACGTATATTTAATGGTAATAAAGTTATCGAAACGTTCAGTAAAGGTTCTCACAGTTCGACAACTATTTGGTCTACGCAAAAAATAATCATGTTCATTAGAGGACCAGGAGGGTCTGATTATATTATAGACTGGATTGTTTTTACATGCTCTCTTCCGGGTTGAGTTGATAAATCTCCGGCATAACTCATCTCTTCGACATTCCAAGGTTTTGAGCTTTGAGGTCTGCAATGCTTCATAATAAGATATGTCGGGGTATATAATCTTAAGTGCTCTCTTTTGGACCGACTCGAGATGAGAGGATAGGTAATCAGGAAGAGCTGCCCATACTGGGGATGCATACTCAAGTATGGAGCGAATAACTGAGCAGTAGATGGTTATAAGATCAGTGGGACTCAAGCCTGCTTTCTTCAATAGTCGGAGGGCAAAGAGTCGGGAGTTAGCTTTCTTCAAGATATGGTCAACGTGGACATTCCAGGTAAGATCTTCTGATAAGTAGACACCTAAGAGCTTAAAGCTGTATACTCTTTCAACGCATTGTCCATTAATGAACATAGATTGATCACATGGAATTCGGTATTGAAGAAAGTTTATAATAATTTCTTTACATTTTTTGGGATTAAGCTCCATTCCACGAGCGGATGAGAATTTGGAGATTTCTTCAACGACTAAAGGCAATACACTAGGAGAACACCTTGGGACTACTTCCACTTTAACACATTGTTGACGGTTGGTCAAGAACGCTGTAATCCAGCGAGTGAGAACAGGGTGGACATTAAGATTTCCAAGTTCGTTTATAATTACGTTATGGTCCACTAAATCAAAGCCTTTCCTGAAATCACCGAAAAATAATCTGATGGAGTTATGACCACTGTCTAAGGCAGCAAAAATTTGATGGAGAAGATATACCAGGGCATGGGTAGTAGATTTGTTCGGTAGTGCGAATTGCTTATGGTCTAGTTGATCTATTACTTGAGGCATCATCGAGTTGATTGTGAATCTTTCCATAGTTTTTGAAATTTGCGAGGTCAAGGAGATCGGTCTCAAATCGTTGTCAATAGAAGTAGGAGGAAGCTCTTTAGGAATGGGCCGGACAATAGATAGCTTTAGCTGGGAGGGAACCACGCCTTGTGAGAGGGATGAGTTGTAAACATCGGCAATTACAGGAGCAAGTTCAAAGGCAAACATTTGAAGGATTTTGTTGGGAATTGAGTCTGGGCCAGGAGATTTATTAGTTTTGATCTTACGTAAGGCTTGGTAAACCTGGTCTGTGTCCACCAGGAAGGAAGCAGGGACATCTAATTGCGTCACGGTACTATCGGGCTCGAGTGGGCTGAAATGGGAAGTCATATTAGTAAAAAACTTGTTTATGGATTCAACAAGATGTTGACTGGTAGGGTTATCGGATGACAACAGTTGGTGGTGCCAAGAGTTTCGAGAGGATAGACCACCAATAGACTTAACCTCTTTCCACCATTTCGATGAATTGCCTTGTTTTAATTTACTGACTGATGTAACGTAGTATTTGGATCGAGCAGACTTGACGTCCCTGATAACTTTATTGCGCCAGTACTTAAACATTGTCGAGGATTTACCGTGTTTAAAAAGTGCTTTTTGGCGATTACTAATGGAACTTTTGAGTGATGGAGTCATCCATGGCTTGTCGGATTGTCTTACTTTCGTACGTGTAATAGGTAAGAACCTTTCCAGCATGTTTGCTATAATGTCATGAAATTTTTGGAATTTCAGTTCACAGTCATGAATGTGAAAAATAGGTGACCAATCATAAGCGGAAATCCATTGGCCAAATCTTCGTAGGCTACTATATCTAAGGTCTCTTTTCGAAATAGGACTGTTATCTGGCTTCTGTGGTCTAGGGATACGCGTCTGGATAATAATGGTATTATGATCGCTAGTTCCAATTTGAGGGAGTTGTAGCTGTTCAAAGAAGGATTTCTTCACGTTAGATAGGCACCAATCCAATATAGCATTGCCTCTTGTCTTAACATTGATTATTTGGGTCAAACCGGTGATTCTTTTAACCATTCTTTCGTCAAAACCCGTGCTTGAAGGGTTAAAATCCCCCGTGATGAGAAGTAATCCGTTGGGATGGTTACGAAGAAAAGTATCAACATTAGTTTGAATGTGATTATATAACGCGACATTTTCGGCGGCGCCACAGGATGTAGAATGATAAATGACAGCTAATAGAATTATAGAAATAGATCGAGGCAGACGGGGTGGCCTGATGGACAACCATAATGATTCAATATCCTGATCTTCATAGGTACGAAGTCTTCTGCATGAATTTTTACTGTTAACGTAAATGCAAACGCCACCTCCAGAGGATGACGAACGGTCGTTGCGAAAAATAAAATAATTTGCAAGAGAAACTGCTGAATCGGGAATACTGCTATTTAGCCATGTTTCAGTAATACAGATAAAATCAGCTTCATTGATTTGAGAAACTGCTTCAAGTTCATCCACCTTGGGGAGAATCGAACGGACATTAGATATTAACAAACGTGGAAGGTCAACCTTATCTGGGCTCACCAATGTGGGACACGGTTGGTTGGGTAGACTGCTGGGATTTGCATTAATGGTTGTGGAAGGTATGATGGAGGGGGATTGCACAGGGGGAATGGGTTGGAAGTAGCCTCTATTCTCCTCAGTCTCGTTTCTAGTAAGCCAAGAGCGCTCTGGAAACTTCCAAAAAAAGAAGGGGGGGTAGATACAGGATCGTGGCAAAAATTTTGGTTATTCGGTGCATAGGGTAGATAACCTTTAATTGAAGGTGGTTTTACGAACGAATGTGGAGAGGGTTCGGCGTGGGAGAAATCACATCTCGGACCCTTCAGGCAGAACCCTTTCTTGCGTAAAAAAGGGCAGAATACAGAACTTTTTGACGCACCGGCCATGTGACGGGGTTGGGAGGCATTAATTAAGTTCTGGTGGGAAAAGTCACAGCGGTCGCCTTTTATACACCAACCACGGCGCAGAATGAATGGGCATAACGTATTGCTTTTAGATAGATTTTCATTGCTCCGATCTTTCCCTAAGTTGTTCGTATTTAAAACACTACCATTTTCACTTGCCGATATCTTAGTCGAGGGATTTTGCATAAGAGAATTTACTGGCAATGTGCAATCCTTCGAGCCTTTAGGGATATTCAAATCGTTTCCTTTATCGGAACAGTAGATAAAAGGATTATCGCTTAAAAGAGTCGCAGACTGATCCTTATTTGAGTCGGCAGTTGAAAATATTGTGTGGTTGTCTGTGTCAATTGGACTGACATTCCTTTGTGATTTCGCTTTGGTTGGGCAATTTTCATCAGAAACGGGTGAAGCATGTAATTGGGGATTAGCAAACAAAAGAAATTCCAAGGACTCAAACTTTGATTTAAGCATAAAATTTTCCTGTTTAAGAATGTTAATTGCCTCATCCTGGCTTTTGATTATATTTTCCAAATCTTTTTGTTTCGATTGTATTTTCTCAATTTTAGCCACTATTTCGCCATTATTCTCATACACACTCACACATTGGCAAATACCGAAGTTTTGGCTAACGCTGGTTGTACTCTTAATTGAATCAGGTTTACGTTGCCCAGACTGAGTGCCCGTTTGCACTACAACATGCAAACTGTCGTCCTTGTTATGCTGGAAATTATCTTCACAGTTAGTTTGCGAATTTGGACTGAAAGATAAATTTAAATTTGATACCTGTAGATCTCCCTCATTACTCGAATGGCTTAGTGATAAAGGATCATGTAGGGTAGTTGATATATCAGGCGATAAGTCTATGATATTATTATGGTCGTCATTGTTGGCCATTTTAGCTTCGTCCAGCCCGTCGCTGATTAAACATTCTGTAGAGCAATTCGCCGACTTCGAGGATAACGAGTCTCTGTCTACACATAGTTGTATTAATGTTTCTCTTAATAAATCTCCATCTTCTCCATTAAATGTTAGCGAGTTTTGCTTTTGTGCATACCATGAAATGACTAGATCCGTATCCGACAATAAAAATTGTTTAGTAGAACCGCCAGGCGAGCGCCATTTGCCTTCGCCGATGACAAAACATTCGATAAATTTCTTTAAGCAATCAAGTTTTCCTGTCCATTTCAGTCGCTTGCCGTCATATTCTAAATTTTCTAGCTTACTCCAATCTTTTCCTGGTGAGAGAGAGTCAATTGCCGATACATTTAGACAAGATTTTCTTGCCTGAGTACTAACACTCAATTCACAACCTTCCATAACCTTATCACGCGAATAGCTGTGACTAAAGAAACGTGACTGTGATTCTGTGAAACTGTGTATCTTTAAACTTAACGCGTGTGTGACTATTTGTGACGGAATTGTTGGGCGAAACTAGGGAGGCAATCCCCAACACAACATGTAAACAGTGTGATACACAGGTAGTTGCCTTTTTATTCAAAATGTTTCATTCTCAACTTTCAGAATGAGGTAAATGCTTGTATGTATATATAACAGTTCCGCGTCTGTGATTAATTAGTTTTTAAACGATTCCCAATACATTAATGTTTACTTTGAAACCGGAGGAAAAGTACCAGTAAATTTGAAATAATACAGATCAGGTTTCAACAGTTCGTCGACTTTGAAATAATGGAAATTTTACGTTCCAAAAGTCTTGTTGGACTTTGAAATAACGTAAATAATATTACCTTAAGAGTCATCTTCCGAGTTTTGAGTTGGAGAAGTCAGTCCAATACTCGCTGTCAGACTTTAAAGTTAATGGGATTTCAAGGTGAAAATAAATGCTTGAATTCAAAAGACACCTCCATACTTTGAAGATATCCGTCTCCTTTTCTAACTATTACACGAAAGCCAGTTTGGGCTACGCTGAGTTTTAAGCTGCGTTGTAGTATGTTTAAAAAACGTCGAGCGAAGAAGCGCCATTTGTCATATTTTCCAGGCAGTTTCATCCTGCAATCCCACAAGTATATCGTTTATCGCTACCTACACCTAGATTGTCCCAATGTACCCTAACACGCGCCATGACCGCCATCCCTACTACTATTAGTACTATAACTAGAAACACATACATGCAGATCCCCTCGCCCATTTGAACCAAACAATTTACTCCCCAAAAGTTATTGTAACATGAAGTACTGAGTCGACCACTGTAACCATGGTAACACGCAAGTACGCAACACTGTATCTTTCTTTTATTTTACTGTAATTTGTAAAAACTATCGATATTTGTACTTTAATTTTGACTATAAAATTATCAATTGCCCAACTATATAAAGTGGGTGTGCTATTATGTACTCTTTTAGCTTTGATTTACTGTAACATTCAACCTTAGACGTTCGCAAAACCTTTCGAAATTTTCATAAAACTTCAAACTGCTTTTCGAGCAGTATTTTTATACTTCGGCACTTGCTTTTGAAATGAATATTTTGAGATTTAATATGTTTTTTTATTTTTCTATATTAAACGTATTTGAATCAATACTAAAATACTTTTAAGATCAATCAATGTTATATTGACCACACAGAATGATCTACGCATTATCAAATTCATAAACTATACTGTATGCAGTATGCTATAAATCGGCAAAGCAAGTATGCAAAATAGACACTTAACTGTTTAAAATGCTCCTTTTTCGGTCTTTCGACTGTTTTCTTCTTGTTGATTTGCCCTCTAAATAATTTATCTTGTGTGGGATACTTTTTGATTTGTATTTAGCCGTATGTCCTGACTCCTGAGTATTATAAAATGAGTGCAAAACTATTTTTGAAAAAAGTTTGCAAAATGGCAGTCTTCTCTCGGTCTGAACTCGCGCATGCGCATAACTTAAAAAACATCCGTGACAAAAAAAAATGGCGGACAACTTTGCATTGCGCTATGTTTTCACATACCCGGGTTTAAATATACGAGCGGAATTGGCACCCTCGCACGGCGCTTCGCGCCGGCTCGGGGATAATAATAAAAATAATAATAAAACACGATAGTAATATTACTGCATATAGCTGATGTGGTCGTGTGAGTAACTGATAACTAATATGACCAATAACTAGCCATAGAAGTTACTATCGCAAGGAAACTGCTGCCGTATGCCATAAAAACCTAAGTGCGGTCGTCCAGTGTAGGAAACAAAATAACGATTGATCGCAGACAGTCGAGGCTACATGAAAAGTAGAAAAAAAACTTCGTCGTTTCGAACAAAACCTTTGCTGATCAAACAAAGTTTTCCCGCATGATGTCCATACCACGATTCCATAAGTTATTGAAGGTAAAACAACTTTAAAGTAGAAGTCCAGTTTTGAGAGTTGTAAGAAGTATAATGATTTGATTAATATACTGGTAATGTATTTTAAGATTTGGTGGGAAGTGCGGAATGCGTATTACGGATTGAATTCAAGTTTGATTAATTCTTAAGTAGTAAGCATTTTTTGACCTCTTTTTTCCCGCTTTACTAAAATTTCGCGAGACTTGCCGAACGTTAGGGCATATGCTCGCTCTTATTTGGTTGTTAAAGCTGTAATCAGGAACCCGCATTTTTCATGCACATAAAGCATTACCTGCAAAGCCTGCACAGAGTACTTAAAATTTCTGCAATAACAATCAATACTGCAAGATTTTGTTATGAAATCGAACTAAAACAACTGCAATCGTTTTGATGTTATGTAGGTAAGACTTGCATGTGTACTTATATCATTGTAATCAATATATATGGCTGCAAGTACAACAATTTGAATAAAAGGCATATTTCGTCTTAAAATCAAGTGCATGCGGATGTAGCTATACTACTAAAACAAGGAAGTACAGATCACTGAATGTCTTTCAAAAATTTCTTGAGTTCTTTGCTTGGTGCGTTGTTGAGCTGAACGCCTCATTCTTAGCAACCATGAAAAGCGAGTGCAACTACCTTTCTTTATATGTGTTAGGTTAAAATTGTTATCCAGAAAAAGTATGAGCGTATTCTATATAATTTATAAATAGACTTCGTGCAGTTGACATTACAACTAAAGTATATATAAATCTAAGAGTAAGCTAGTCTTTGCTGGGCAATGAGCAAAATCCAATACGTCTGAAACTTGACTCTTGAGTTTTGTTACCGAGTATCTTCTCGACTCGGAATCGACAGTAAGTTAGTGACAGTAAATCAGGTTTATCGTCAAGACTGTCGAGAGTACAGACATAGTATAGGTTGTTGATTGCCATGAGTTTAATATTTCTGATATCGTTATGATTGTATATATTTTGAAGTTTCGCCTGCACACTATATTATAGATGGACCATGTACGATAACGATCTTAATAAATCATGCAGTTTCTTGCTTTCTTTAAAAAGAACGTTTGCATATACTCGGCAGTACAACAGTATAGATAAAAGCCATCGTTGTCACATATTGTGGCCGAAATGTAAAATATTGGCAATATCAAGCGACGACTATATAAGGGCATAAGGGATTTCCCCCAAAACGTTTCTTATAAAACAAACATTTTTGACGGCTTCAGCCACAGGCGGCCCAATTTCAGGGTGAATGATCAGGAGTTGCGGGTTTTTACCGGCTTTTTATCAACAAATTTTATACTCCACCAAAACTATTCTAAAAACATTCTTAAATTAGTCAAATAACTACACTTTAACAATAAAATATAGTTGACATAATAGTATAATGCCTTTGCATTCTTTTAATTATACGCCATGGGCTCATTTAGAGCGGTTTATGCAACCTTTTCTGTGGCCTATATGTTGTGTCAAATTGTGTGTTGCTCGTTATATGTATATAGAAGGTAAACGCTAATTACTCGCGGCCCGACCGCATCGCTTAAAACTCAAATATCTCCGCTCAAACTTGTCGTACGGCAAAAAAAATTCGATCTGATCTTTTCACAAAGGTTTATCTTTCTAACGAATATGGTTTGATAATAACTCGGGCAAATTTGGCGACGAACGGAGCCAAAATCTCTCAATTTCGGCTATGTTCATAATACTTCGATCTGTTCGGGCATGATCGTGGACGTGACGTAAACAACTGGTAAACAATACCGTCTTACGCGGGATGGGACAGCAGTCAAATTGACGAGTAGCGACGAACTTGATTACGTTCCATTACGTTCATTCTTTCTCGAAATACGACGTTTGTATGGTCACAAAAACAAGCTTATGGGGACATTTAATACAATATAGATTATATTAAAATTTCTCTGACTACCCGTAAGCGTTGGGACGCGTACCAAATCAGCTGTTTATTTTAACATGAAATAATAATATAGTCATTATATAGTCTTAGATATCGGTTAATTCATAATATGGTTATGTTTTCATATGTCTAACTCTATGAATATGTGATGCTTATGTTTTATTTGTCTATTTCCATACACTTGACATGCAAAACGAATTTAGATTACGCAGCATTATACACAGCGCGGTTGCGAAACAATTATATAAGCAGCAAAAGTTAGACAAACATTGCTCATTCACATATATTAACTATGTAACCAGAACTGTGATGTAACCAATCAGATTTTAGAAACTTGCGATTACAGTTGTAATATTTGCACAACTGAAGACTAAATACACTTACGTAATTACTCGTTTCCTGGCCACCCCCAAACGAGCGCCGCCCCAAATACATAGGCCTGCTCTGGGATCTTAACTCGCCTTAAATCGCCTTAAATCGCCTTAAATCGCCCTAACTCGCCTTAAATCGCGGATAAAAATTGGCAACGATTCTCTTAAATCGCTTAAACTCGCACTAAATCGCCTAAACTCGCCAACCAAATTAAAATGCTGAAAATAGTAAATACTATATACAGTGTAAACACCCTTTCCCCAGGAGAGGGGGGTTCTGGTTGTTTATTTCAGATAAGATTAGGAGGGCACTTATCCGAGGGGGCTTGCTGGAGAGAGGGGGCTTAGCCGAAACAAGGGAAGTTACATGCTTATTGATAAAAGCCGAAACACAGTAATGCACTAGTAATTGGAAAGCCACGCACCCCCCTACCCAGGGAACAGCGGACATTAGATAAAGGTTGTGTTCTAAATCATTCTAATCCCCAACCTATACATGGCCTTCTTATTAGTCTAAACATATGACTAAAGTCCACCGCTACCCGGGCACCAAAAATGAAGGCTACCATAATAATTGCTTTTAAAATTCAACAAACTATTCTAAAATTTCCCCAATTTTGATCATTGGAGGCCAAACATGCAATCCAGAGTTTGTCAAAACTTTGCCAAAGTAGGTAAATATTTTGCATTTTGTCTGTTAGCTGTATCTTGCAATTTACACAAAGTCAAATAATACATTATCCTGTAAAAGCTATTTTAGTAAAACAATGTCTATAGAGTATAGGGTAAATGTCGATGAACAAGGCTTAATAATACATCTCGAACAGACGAATTCCCACTGATTCCCAGCCCATAATCCCTGGCCATCATGACACATATCTAACGTACGCTGTCTAATGCCCTGAGTACCCAGGCATAACAGATAGGCTAATCTGCAAATAAATCCCCGCTATTTCCCGGCATGTCCCGGATAGGGGGGTGCGAGGCTTTCCATGACTGGTGCATAAGTTACATACTATCAAGCTTATAGGTATATAATGACATAGGAATCCTTATATTCAAACAGAAAAAAGTCAGGATGGCAAGAATCAGTCTGTTTTCAACATTTTATCTATTTCGATAAGTATAATTAATATGCCAATATTGTGATATGAACTTCCAGAACAATTCATCAATTGTTTCGTTTTCCTTTATTGAAAATAGTGCGGGGCCTATAAATTACAGGGTAGAGGGCTTATCTGATAAGCCTTATCAACTTTCGAAATTTTAAGTGACGGTAAACTGATATACTTTTAATACGGCCTTATATACAAGTGCTGAATTGCAGTGCCTGTAGTGCACAACATTTATCAACAGTGTTCAAACTTACATAAATTGATAAACCACAGCATGATCCTGGTCAACTTTTATAGTCAGCATTGTCCGGTTCATATCGTCTTATATAAAGATCCATGATCGTTTTAATAACCGAGGTTTAACATTTTTAGCGTACGACCTTGGGTCGATAACAAAACCTGGCATTTTCATTATTTCAGTTAAATACTTCATGTTAGCCACTGCGGGGAGGGAGCCTTCTCTCAGGCTATACAGCGGAAATTTATTATTCAAGTCTGGGAAACTTTATATAAACTAAATTTTAACATTAGTGAATTTTTATAAATACTGCACTTTATATATTGAGGGGAATTAAAATAAATACCAATCAATGTTGAGTTTTACTTATTAAATGAACACATGGAAATGAAATACTATATTTGCAACGTAAATTCAAGCTTATTTGGTAAGTTTAACACATATGTAAATTCGTTTGAATATTAAACTACAATGTATTGCCACATTGGAACATGCATGGTCACAGTTTTAATATATTCTGTACCCTTGGAATTTCCAAGATATTGACAAGGCATTCATGCATTTGGAAATTCTCAAAATATAGGATAGCAACCCCATGGGATGCACTAAATCTTCTCGTTCCTACATTCCAGCCACAACCCTGATTTTTTAGATTTCCAATTGATTGTGGTTCCAGGACTGAACTTAGTAATAGGTATTAGTATGCAATTCAATTTAAAAATACATGTTATTATATACTGGTTATGTTCTTCATTGTATTAATTCCAGCAATTTGGTGGTATAACCTTAAAATTAGTAATACGGCAAAATAACAAACTAATTAATAATAAGTTTCAACTGGGTCTTGTTTACATGACAGTCTAACCAGACCCCCTGGGGGTGTGAGGGGGGGAGTGGTGCTCTTTCAAAATACATTTACTATGCACTATTAATTATGTGTTATTACTATATTTTGCTTAAAGTACTATACTTGCATATTTAATTACCATGTATTTTTTCTTAAATCGCCTTAAATCGCCCTAAAACGCCTTAAAACGCATTACCTAAAAGTTGTGTTTTTTCTTAAATCGCCTAAACTCGCCTTAACTCGCATTATCTCGCGGCGAGTTAAGGCGAGTTAAGATCCCAGAGCAGGCCTTACATGCAAATATAAGGCAAAATCGCAATCATTTGTTCTAATGTACAATCCAAATGTAAAATTAATGAATGATATTGTTTATTTTGCATGGTAAAATCTGAATTTGTAGCAATTTGTTAATTCTCAAATTCCGACAAACGCCGAAGAATTTAGTGGTGCAATGACATAAAAGCCTTTCAGTATAAGATTTGCAAACAAAGGGCACATTAATGATGCTTAGAAACTTGCAAAAACGTAGAAATTTACTAGCATACCAACACGGTGTTCGCATAAATGAAATAGTATTCTATTCACAACCCTCTCAGTCATGCTCAGTTAAATTAAGGTGTGGGATAATAGTGATCCAGCGGTGTAAGCCAAGCTTGAAAAGCGTGGCTTAGGGGTGGCGAAGTTTTACGACCCACGTAAATCAAGAGTTGGGGGGAGGGGGTGGGTGGGTCGTTTTCCTTTCTCACTTGTCCGCTGGAAAGAAACTGAGCAAAACTAGAGGATTTCCTCAGTATTTATACCCACTGCAACGTAATATACATGAGATACATGTGTCTGTGCTCCGTCAACCGTTACAGGGTAATTTATGGATTAATTTTACTTCGCATCTCATTATAACGGTTGTGAATAGTATTCTATTCACAACCCTCTCAGTCATGCTCAGTTAAATTAAGGTATGGGATAATAGTGATCCGCGCTACCTTAGCCTTCTTTCTTACACCTCACACAGGCAACACTTCGCCCTCAATTACCAACCAATAATCTATTATTATAGCCCCATTCCTTATCATTAAACCCCCAACCTCACCCAATCTATACCCCAAACTATCCAAAACTATACAATGGTTACTCTTTCTATGCTAATTAGGACTGGTCGTAATGTTGTCGGATAAAAGTTAGGGCACACACAAAGCGTTTAAGTAATTGACGTCCTGCCAAACACGTAAATTGTGACTAGGGCTTTCACGGTTGGAATACTGAATACTGCCAAAGCATCGTCGTATGCTAGTGATGGACTGATGATTTTGAAAGCCTTGACTGGATCCTTTCAAAATTTTCGATAAGTATTGTGGGATGTCATAATGCCAAATTTGGGCGCAATACTCCAAGATTGGTCTGATGCATGTTACGTAGACTTCAATCAAAATTTTAGTGTCAGCGCAAGCTCGCTTAATTTAAGAAGTCTTAGCATGTAAAGACGTTTTGAAGACTTTTCATGATGTAAGTCACGTGGTCGTTCCGTGTCACCACTAAATATTACGCCAAGCAATTTTGCTGACTTTGCCACCTCAATGGGCTGTTCGCCAACAGTCATCGGAGAGAAGTTTGGATTTGATTTCCAAAAGCAAACAAGGATTTCTTTGCACTTCCGAGTGTTTAGAGACATGTTTTAGAGACATGTTATTATTTTCACACCACTGCTTAATTCCGTTCCATTCAATTAATAAATCATTATCATGAACAACATCGGACCTAAGACAGTGCCTTGAGGACACCACCGATTACCTGTTCAAAGCTAGAAGTACATTTTCCTATCTTTACTCGCTGTTTTCTGCCAGTCAGGAAACTTCTCACCCAAGCAATCAAGATGGGCTCTATCGCCATTGCGTCCATTTTCTTCATAAGGATATGATGGTCTATCTGGTCAAAGGCTTTACAGGGCAGTATGATCATGAACCAGCCGATGTGACCATGATCTCAGCCAAATCAGCTCCAGTGAGTCTAGGAAACACATTCCGCACATTCATGATCTGCGTTCATCTGCTTCGGGTGTATCCGAACGCGCGCCTCAGAGGCGGACGACGTAAATTAAATAAAAACATCAGATATCACCCTTCGTTGTCGGCTGGCAAAATAATTAACCAGCCACAGGAGAGGTCGACAAATAACGGCTGTACTATATACATATAACGCTAGATGCCCCTTATAGTCAAATTGCCGTGTGCAGATTGCCACAGACATTGATCAAAATCTTTCCCCAAATGTGATTGGAAATGTCTTGAAATAGGCTTGGTCACAAGCAAAAATATACCTCTTACTGGATAGATGGAAGTGCCGGATACTTTGTGGTAGACCAGACAGGGGTGCCAGATTCTGTGTGATGATCAGAATCATAGTTTCTACCCTTGAACGAACTCTACCGAACGCAACGCACAACGTACTCGTCCTCGGCAAAGACAATACGCAACATTCGTGAGTAATTCGCCTTGCCAAAAAGAGGCTGGGTTGCGAAAAACTAAGTCGCGGACATTTGCCACATAATGCGTTCTACACCCAGAGCTAAGTGGCCATTGGCCACCACCTCCCCGCTGGCATTGGTGGGACTTCCCTGCGAATCAACCCATTTCATCGTAGCATATTTTCCCATCGCTACCTCAATGACCCTAGAATCAAACTGTTCATCACATTCCCAAGGCCAAATTGCACCTGGGATGATTGACCATATCAAACGAACAAAAAATAAGACTAGGAAAGTCCCCAACCAAAGCCAGCGAGGAGATGGCAGCTTAGCCCGGTAAACCGAGAGGGTTTGTTTAGGTACCCATTTCTAAACTGT
This sequence comes from Trachythela sp. YZ-2020, assembly GCA_016169945.1. NCBI lineage: Eukaryota > Metazoa > Cnidaria > Anthozoa > Malacalcyonacea > Clavulariidae > Trachythela > Trachythela sp. YZ-2020. The sequence goes on from JADLSH010000208.1 coordinate 100,124, forward strand.
CACAACTCGCCAGCCAAGGTTAAAAAATCTCCCACAAAAAGAATATTTTGTTTGTTTTCTTCTTTTTATTTTATAATAATCTTAAATATTCTGTTAGCACCGCGACTGCCATATAGGTAAGATCAAAACATCGCTTATGCGAAGCGTACACGGTACATCTGAAATCATAGTTATATGAAAGCAACTGCTGTACACACTTTAACTGTCTAACATGGACATATAGTATCTCAATATAGGAAAATACACGACTCCGCCATTGAGTCTTTATGGTCTTGTATTTGTGGTGTGGTTGCCTACAGCTACGGTCTGCGCGGCCAAATCTCCTCTGCGTTTCACAACGGCTGAGTTCGATCGAAAAAGGGGGCCAGGTTGATGACAATAAAAACAGCATGAAATGTCAGAGATGGATGTCCGACCACGACCAGCATAACTGGGCAGTGAACGTGAACTGGCCTGTGGGCCACGTTTTACAGAAAAGTTTCTTTGGAAAACTCGCTCGCATCATATTACAATATTAACTGCAATCCCGTGCTGCAATTTACTTTCGAACCATCCCGTCGAAGGAATCATTTTACAGAAAATATACTGGCTCTAGGGAAAAAACTTGACTGACCACATTGACACTACAATATGGACTGTAAATAACGTTCAAACCATCCAGCGAAGGAATCACTGTACAGAATCAAAATACTCTGGGGGAAAATGTCGCCCACATGTACAGATGTACACTATGATTGCAATTAACCTTCAAACCATGCCGCGAAGGAATCACTTTACACAGAAAATACTCTGGGGGAATACTCGCCCACATTTCCACTACAATATGGATTGTTATTAACCCTTGAACTATCCCGCGAAGGAAATCCCTTTACAGATAAATACTCTGTTGAAAACTCGCCCACATGCATGTGTCCCCACATATACACAACCACATTGATTGTAATTAACCTACGAACCATTGTGCCGAAGGGACAATTATTCACAATTTTACACACAAAGTATTCTGTATAACATAAACACTACAATAGTAACTGCAATCAACCTTCGAACTAACTACAGAAAATATTCTAGCGAAAACTCGCCCACATCACACATGTCTACAATATTAACTGCAATCAACCATCGAACCATCCCGCCGAAGGAATCACTTTACAGAAAATATTAATTCCGGCGAAATACTCGCCCACATACATACTACAATATTAACTGCAATCAACCTTCGAACCATCCCGCCGAATGAATCACTTTACAGAAAATATTCTGGCGAAAACTCGCCCACATACATACTACAATATTAACTGCAATCAACCTTCGAACCATCCCGCCGAAGGAATCACTTTACAGAAAATATTCTGGCGAAAACTCGCCCACATAAACACTACAATATTAACTGCAATCAACCTTCGAACCATCCCGCCGAAGGAATCACTTTACAGAAAATATTCTGGCGCAAACTCGCCCACATACATACTACAATATTAACTGCAATCAACCTTCGAACCATCCCGCCGAAGGAATCACTTTACAGAAAATATTCTGGCGAAAACTCGCCCACATAAACACTACAATATTAACTGCAATCAACCTTCGAACCATCCCGCCGAAGGAATCACTTTACAGAAAATATTCTGGTGAACACTCGCCCACATACATACTACAATATTAACTGCAATCAACCTTCGAACCATCCCGCCGAAGGAATCACTTTACAGAAAATATTCTGGCGAACACTCGCCCACATACATACTACAATATTAACTGCAATCTACCTTCGAACCATCCCGCCGAAGGAATCACTTTACAGAAAATATTCTGACGAAAACTCGTCCATATATATACTACAATATTAACTGCAATCAACCTTCGAACCATCCCGCCGAAGGAATCACTTTACAATATTAACTGCAGTCAACCTTCCAACCATCCCGCCGAAGGAATCATTCTACAGAATATATTCTAGCGAAAACTCCCCACATGTCTACAATATTAACTACAATCAATCTTCGAACCATCCCTCTCAATGTTACTTTCATGATATACCTCAAGTTCCTGGTTATTGTTGTCAGTACCCACCACGAATTCAACCCCGTCCTGGTGCCACCGGCGGTCCTTGATCCTTCACTATTAGTTCGTCTTCGCCTTCGGGAAACTGTACATCTATCATGATTTACGTGGGTCGTAAAACGCGAAGCAAAAGTTTTCCTTTCTCACTTGTCCGCTGGAAAGAAACTGAGCAAAACTAGAGGATTTCCTCCGTATTTATACCCACTGCAACGTAATATACATTAGATACATGTGTCTGTGCTCCGTCAACCGTTACAGGGTAATTTATGGATTAATTTTACTTCGCATCTCATTATGAGGGTTGTGAATAGCTGTACATTACTAGCCTGCGTTAAGTTTCGGGTGGCAGGTGGAAAGTGAGGCTATTACCATAGGAACTAAAGTTAGTCACAGAAATGTAAACAAAACAGACGCGTATATTTGTGCCATTCGGTTGTAACATCGATACAAAATATAAAACACATTTCGACTGGAGGATATATGTGTAACCTGAAGACCTTGCATGGAAAACACTTGGAAGGTAAAATAATTCATCACAAATTAAACGATATATTAAACAATTCGTTATATGCATGTTTTACAAGTGTAATTGCATGGCAACGTTACCAACATTTAGCAACTCCGGCTCTAACTCTTTAGCAGCTATTCTTACTGGGAGTCCTGCAATACAATGCCTAAAGAGCGCGATTTTTCAGCCGGAAGTTAATTAATATGGATATAGAAACACGTGTGGCAATAGCAACGTTATAAAAACCCAGGGAAATGTGAGTTTTCTGTCATTTGCCACGAAGACACACGCACAGCGGGATTGGCAACAGATTTTTTACAAGCAAGACTTTCTGTGTCGCAGCCGAGCGAAAGGAGTTATGGCAGAAGCTGTTCAACCACAACCTATTGAGATTGATGATCTAAATAATGCTCAGCAACTACCCCATGTACCAGCTGCGGTGGAACAACAAGTACAGCCCGATCGCGATTTGCAAAATGCAGCGATCGCCCAACAACCACTAGTCGAGCCTCAGCCTCAGATTAGTTTCTTTCTTGCCTTATGGAGACGACCTTAAAAGCCTTTTATGCATCCATACATCTACGCTTACGCCATGGGCCCATTTGCTGGGTTTGCAGTACATTTGCTCGTATCTGACTATATGCCTTCGCATGGTTGCTTCCGTGACGACCTCGTTATGTTTTCATATAATTGTTTAAGATTCTTCATGCAGCACATTTCCTCATCTATAATTGTCGTACTTGCCGATATCGCCTGCTTGTACTGTTTTTCGAGAGGGGCAAACTTAGTAAGCCTTATACACTGTCTTCGACGGCGTTCTTGTTTGTCAGTTACTTGTAGTGGGATGGTTTAGTGCGCTTAACACGTCTCTAGTATTCGTACTTGCCGATATCGCCTGCTTGTACTGTTTCTCGAGAGGGGCAAACTTAGTAAGCCTTATTCACTGTCTACGACGGCGTTCTCGTTTATCAGTTACTTGTAGTGGGATGGTTTAGTGTGCGTTCCACTTCTCTAGTATCTTTACATTCACAACATATTGTCTCAATATAAGGTCTTTACACACAATCACAGAGGCCATCACGACGGTTTTTTGACTCTCGTTACTTACCTACCCAATTGTCTTAATCAATTTGCACAGCTTTAAGCGACCTAACGAGGCACCCCTTGCCGCTTTGGCATCGAGCATACTTTTTCTTAAGTTAATTTCTTAGTATATTTATACTGCCGGTCACTTATAAATAGTGAGATGTATGTCTAATGACTAATATTTATTTTTCGCGCTTCAGTGCCGGCATAATTTTCCGATTCATCTATGCTATACAAACAGCTAGTGAATATACTTTGGTGCACGAGGTAGTTTCGAGTCGAAGGTATAAATGAATATACGATATTATAGGCCTTTGGTGAATGAGGCTGCGTGCTTGAACTTGAGTATAAACGAACTCGCTGTAGGGGCAGCGGATCTTATTGATTTCAAGGCCAATGGTGCATGAGGTCACCTGGAAATATGCACGAACTCACTGTAGGTGCAGTGAGCAATATTCATTGACTTTAATATGCCTTTGGTGCATGAGGCTATGTGGAAATATATAGGAACTCGCTGTACGTGCAGTTAACTTTACAAAGTATAGTACGCCTTTGGTGCATGAGGCGGTGTTTGCCGAATTTGAAAGTATAAACGAATTCGCTGTTGGTGCAGCAAAACTTTATTAATCTCCATATGCCTGTGGTGCATGAGGCCAATTGGAAATATATACGAACTCGCTGGAGGCGCAGTGAACTTTATTAACTTTAATACGCCTTTGGTGCATGAGGCCAGTTGAACATAAAAGAACTCGCTGCGGGTGTAGTGAATTGTATAAATTTTAATACGCCTTTGGGCATGAGGCCGTTTGAAAGTATAAACGCACTCGCTAGGAGCAGTGGCTTTTATTCTTTATAATAATATGCCATTGGGACATGAGGCATGCTTGAGGGTGTTAACGGACTCACTGTAGGTGCAGCGAACTTGATTAATAATATATACGCCTTTGGTAAATAAAGCTATTCGTCTTGATAAGGGCTTTTCCTTAGCTTTTCCTTAACTTAGTTTTCTGAGAATTGGAGAGTTAATCCTTATTTATCTGTATAACCTTTAAAGTACTTAATATGGACACGAGACCTTAGCATGCCGGTAGTCACGGGGGACTGAGCTGAAAAATTTTACTCCCCATACTTAGCTATAATCGGCTCAGGGCATTGTGTGGCGGGGCGACCAGTGAAAATATATTACTATTCTTATTGGGAGTCCTGCAATACAATGCCTAAAGAGCGCGATTTTTCAGCCGGAAGTTAATTAATATGGATATAGAAACACCTGTGGCAATAGCAACGTTATAAAAACCCAGGGAAATGTGAGTTTTCTGTCATTTGCCACGAAGACACACGCACAGCGGGATTGGCAACAGATTTTTCACCCGCCCACCTCCCCTCGGCTGCGACACGGCGGTTGTTCCGCCACGTCTTGCCTTTGGCTGAAAAATTTTACTCCCAATACTTAGCTATAATCGGCTCAGGGCATTGTGTGGCGGGGCGACCAGTGAAAATATATTACTATTGTATGAGCCGTATTCATCTTAGAGGATGAAAAACTCGTTCCAAACGAGAACTCATCATGACATAAATTTGGAAACGACTGGTTTTCATTGAATGTCAACTTTTCATCTAATCAAGAAAAACTTTTCCCCTCCAAACGACGGGAATATAGACGAATTTCCCGCCTAAGTCTAACACGAGATTTGTCTTAAATTTACATCAAGCCTGTTAAACATTGAAAATATAACACAAAGTGCAAGGCAATATGAAACATAGAGAGACAATCATGCCTCTGCAGAGGTTTTCTTTTGCCCATATGAAAAGCTTTAGATCAGTTTTGTTGTTAGTTATAGTGTAATCAAAGAGAACTTTCCCGCAAAGCTTTCTTTGCTTACAACTCGGTTAATACGTATACATCGCCTTCGGGAAGTTTTGCAGTCTTTTTCGGTCAAATTAAAATTGTACAATTTTTCAAGAAAAGAACAACTTGCTTTTTTGCAGAACGGCCTTAATGATCAACAAATACTATTTGTTTAAAATGGTTTTCGTGTGGCTCAAGAACCATATATGTTTGAGGGATTTCCGGGGCCGGAATCGGGCAATGGCAATGCCAATGGGAACGGCGAATTACCGTCGTGGGAGTCTGGGAATGGTCGGACAATGTCGATTGCAGCTTAATACTTTCTGGTCGGTCGCATTTGAATTATGTTGTCGCAAGAGCACTTTGAGTAAGATTTCCTTTGCAAAATATTTACCCCCTGGCAATGAAATTAACACCATTGGAAAATCCTTACACAATAAGCTTTTTAACAGTGGGCTATTTTGCCGACTAAACATTACAGAATCAAAAATACTAAAAGTTTAATCCCAAACATACCTCCAGTCATACTCCAGTTCAACTCAACAATCTTTAATATCTTCTTTATAAGACCATTTTACCACAGACTTCTAATGGTCGAAATTTAGCTTTTTATCTGTGTGTTTACTATGTAAAGTTTCGCTTCGATACTACGACTAGAAATATTTATTTTGAATTTTTTTTTATTTATCGGCTATTTTCCAGCATGCACGCGCTTGCCGTAGTTTGACTATAATTATATGGTTTTCCTACGCGCTTCAGTCCCGAATTCATTCCGGCCACTTAAAAAACCATAGCAACAGTCTTTGTTTGTGTTTGGGCCTTTTTCGGTTGTTTTCGTCTGAAAGTCCGGTTTGATCTGTGCGCTACATTCCAAATTGCGCCGTAACTTTGTCAATTTTTATTATGTTTCTTTGAAAGTTGGTCAGCATGTACTGTTTTTAAAGCTCTATAAAACGGTATATTAGTGAAAATCACACGGTTTTTAAAACAGAAGGTATAATCGACCAAAGGTACGGAATATATAATTAGTTTACGATATAATAAATATCAGATTACATAGGTGTTAAAACTCACGGAGATCTGTATTGTGTATGTGTCTAGCGATTTGATTGGCATTAGCCAATAACAGGTGTGTTTGCTGAATCGATTGGTGGTATTTTCGTCCGTTTTGGGTGAGGGGCGCCAAAGATACAAGCGCTCAAAATCATCAACCTTTGGCGGTTGATATTCGACGCTGCCGTTTAGAAAGAGATTAAATCAATTTACTACAATAATTTTCACATGTATGTTGTGTGTAGTATATTTGATTGCACAATATAGTATAATATATTACAATGATGTTGTAATATAGTATATTGTAAATCGATGCAACGTCATAAATATAAAGTTGTCCGAGCAGGACTTGTCTCGTCAGGAATTTTTGTTTAATAATTGTATGTTATAATGACGTCTTTCACAACAAAGACTAAAGCGCTCTAATTGTCTTGCAATTTTGTGTATGTGATACGAAAGCCCCATTGACCATACATTGTTATTAGTTTCATTAAACATTCGTATACGATATACAGGTGTATGTACCACAGTATACCACGGTACCACAGCATACCAGTCTTAGTTATTGATCTTATAAAATTTGGAGGAAACATACTATGTACTTTATTTTTGTGAATATATATTAGTTTTAGTTTTAATTGACATATAAAAAACAAAAAAATGAATATTTTCATAAAAATTCTTAAAAATGATCAGAATTAACAAAAATAACATTCTATGTTTTTGATACTTTTTTCCCGCGTAATGCTTGTAAAATTCGAAAGTTTAAAAATAAGTTTGCAAACCAGTATAATTTATGTTGATCACTACTTTTTCTATGCAACACAACATTATTATTATACAGGAATCACACTGAGGAAATTTACCATTGAAAAACTGAATTATTGATAAACCTGGTATTATTTGGTTACACCACTGGTATGCTGTACTGATTTTAGTATTTACCTTTCACTAAATTAAGTTAGCAATATCCTACAGTATTATCACACAACATGACTACCAAATCCTGGTACAATTTGATAAACCGTTGCTTATTTATCTCTGCACTGGTATTCTGTGGTACATTAGAGTTTGTTCCACAGAATGTTCAATAAAAAAAAAATATTTAAATCTATGAAATCTAGCCCCAAAACCCCCAGGAAGAAAAAATATATCGATAAACTACACTAAAAATATTAAGAAGCCACATTATATATATTTGACAAAAGATATGGAACATGTAAATTTTTGCGGTATTCTGTGACACATACACCTGTATACAGAGTATATAATTATTTGGTCAAATTAATATTCTTGTCTTAACAGAGCTATACTCAATGATGTCTGATTACAATACCAAGGGAAACAATCACGAGACGTCGGAAAATGAAGAATGTTCATTCGAATTGCCAACAAACAAAAATTCCTTGCAACGAATCGTCGAACAACTCTTGGTGTTTCTCGTTAATCTACACTCAGGTAAATTAATAGGTAAATTTAATAGTCGGCTATCACTATTTCATACTTTTTTGAAAATGAATAACATTAATCAGACCTCACTGTCGAATGACTATGGCTTTGCACAATTTAATGGGCCAATTGCGGAATAGCAAAGCATCATGGTAGTTTAGTTACACGGCAGGAATGTGTTAAACAGATGGGAATTGAAAGAAAATGTTATCATTTTCATTTCGATTAAAGTTTATATGAAATCTGTACGGCTTGTTTTATATTTCTACTTTGTCTTGGGTTTCTACGAGCGAGTGTGGTTGAAATATTCAACATCGCGTACAGAGTCGCTGAAGCAGGGAAGCAGTTCGATTTGAGGTTGTCAGACACAAATTTTGGAATATTTCACAATACAAAGGTGAGTACTGCATTAAGGTTACTCCACATGATGAAATGGCGTTTTACAAAAATGCTCACCGCGCGCTCAATTTTTACGCTTTTGCCGTCAAATTTTGTGTACCTGATGATAAATCATTGTTGTAACCAGCAATTTAACAAAAATGCTATATTTTAAAACACTGTGGTTGCTACGGGCTACTTTTCAAAATCTGACCTCCTTCGCGTCACGAGATTTGCACGCCGCCGATTTAACCCTAGGACCTGCAAAACATCATATTTCCCATCTCAGATAATCAAAGAACAAAAGTGTGTTCGCATTTTTTGACAGCTATTATATTTGCTTTGATATAAAGCAGACAAGTTGACTCCCAAAAATTTTGTATACACGGTAGAACGGATGCCTATAACTCGAAAAGTATGGCGTTAAACGAAAAACGCGAACACACTTTTGCTCCTTAACTATTGTTCTACATTGTGGCAAAGTTTGGAAGGAATCGGATAAAACGTGCACGGTGCATTTCTCTTTTTGTGAGGACAATCTGAGAATATTTCATTCTGTGTAAAAGGCCAAAAGAGATTTCGCCGGGGTTTTCCACTCCCTGTTGTGTTTCTCCGCCCTCTGTTCTCACTTCAAACTGTAAGCCAATCAGATCGAACCTCATCAAAGTACTTTTGGCAAGGTGCTCTGGGCAAGGTGGTTCTGCGTCATTTATTGATTATCTAGTTTGTTATAAGTGCGTAACAGGCAAAACAAAAACATTAAAATATGCCGGCAAAACGCAAATGTAGGGAGAGCAAAGCGAATAAGGAGCAAGCTAAATCAGCAAAACGAAATTCAGGACATGAGAGCTATTGGGTATGTGCGTTGCTACAAAATTTCTCACCTGCATCTCCATCCGGTATTGAGTTAACACCAATTAGCAGAATGTCAATTACAATTACTATTTTCGCGGCAAAATTATTCGAATTTAAAACATTTTCAGTTATATCTCGGTCGCATTTTAATATTTTTGAAAATAATCTGTGAGGATCGAAAGATTTTCAGCCCCTCAATTCAAATATATAAAAATGTAAAAAATGATGGAATCAGTGTTTTCATCATATGGAGTAACCTTAAATTATTTTCAGGATAAGAAACACGTTGTGACTCATTGTTTGCCTGAAAATTTCGGCGATCGATTTAATTCTAGCGACTTGAGAGTAAAAATGTTTGCACACTTGACCGTCCCGAATTAAACAACATATGTTTGATCAAACGTTCTTCTCACAAACCAAAACATTGAGGTTGTTTCGCGGGAAAAATAAAAGATTTAAAAAGTACTTTTAAGTGCTATTCACTGCTGTTCAAGTGTCTTACTGGAGTTTTTTAACTACAACATACGCATTTACGCAATCTCGCTTGTTTCGAGTATATTTTGGAAAATTTCGAGCCGTTTGGTTTACGGTCTGTTTTGATGACAATTCTGAATTGACATGGAAAAAGTGCCTAAAGGTAAAAAGTGCGGGGGAACGACCTGTTGTGTGCCACTTTGTCGAAGCAACACTGTAAAAAATCCGGAATTATACTTTCATAAATTTCCTCTGGATTCGAGCTTTAAAGGAAATATGGCTAAATTTATTGGGAATACAAAGACAACCTTTAAAAAGCCACAAAGTGAGTTCCTTACACTTTCCCGGTGGAAAGAAATCCTTTGGTGCATTGCCAGCTGTCCTTAAAATATCATGCAGACAAACTGTAAACAGTACCCAAGGCAGGAAACACATATTTTAGACAATGACACTACTGAAACAACCCAGTCTGAACAACAAACAACTGGCATAGAGGCACAAGAGTCAATCAATGAAAAATTAAAAACTGAACATGCAGCTTTAAAAAGAAAATATATATGACGAGTTATCATCTAAATACGAACAGTGTGTACTGCGAATAGAGGATGTAGTTGCCAGTGACACAAATTTTAATTTCTGCAACGGGCATGTAATTTCTTAACTTATGCTGGTTCAAGTAATTAACAATGTAGAATATTCAGCAGAATCGGGAAAAAAGCTGTGGCGAAAAAGGTCAATGTCTCCAGAGCAAGAGTTGTTTATGGTTCTGGTTCGCATACGTTGTGGTCTTATGGGGGTGGACATTGCTCACCGATTTCGCATTTCAGAAGCGCATGTTTCCCCTTATCTGGGCTACTTGGTTAGAGTTTCTCTATCACAAGTTAAGAGCCCTACCCATCACGTGATTACATACAACAAACTATGCCACAACCTTTCAAAGAAACCTACCCAAATACCCGTGCAATTATTGATTGTACAGAACTACTTATTGAAATGCCAACATCATTTAGAAGTTATTTCGTCATATAAAAATCACAATACTGCTAAGGGGTTGCTAGGAATTTCTCCTGCTGGGTACCTAGCGTTTGTATCAGAATTGTATGCTGGGAGAGCTGCTACAAACAAGTGACCAGTGATTGTGGATGCTCACTTTGCTCCAGTCAGGAGATGACATTATGGCAGACAGGGGTTTTGATATAGAAGATTATATGCCTGCTGGTGTTGGGCTGAATATACCACCTTTTCTGAATGGTGCAAGTCAACTTTCACTCAGTGCTGAAAATGATACACGAAAGATTGCAGCTCTCAGAGTGCATGTGGAAAGAGCAATACAACGCATAAAGAGTTTTATATTTATAAAAAACGTCTTTCCACTGAAGCAGTGGCGAAGCCAGCCCGATCATGCAACGAGCGCCGAAGGCGGGAGACATCAACTTCTACGAATAGCTTGACCTAATAAAGGAAAAAATGTTGAGAATTTTGCATATTTCAGAGAACAATAATGAAGGTTAACACAAAATAGGCCCAGCCGACAATACCGGCTTGGCAACAAAGAAAGCATTTTCACGAGGATTGCCATAAAAAGGCTAGATTATGTCGTACTGTAATAAAAATGGATTCATTTCAAAGATATCAAAAAGACCCGTCGAATGGTGTATTTACGAGTTTGTACCATGTAAACCAAAGGTAGGAAAGCGAAATGAATATTTAATTAGTTTATATTATTGTTAATTTGTAAACAAAACAAAATTCAGAGTGTTTAAAAGCGGCTAAATTGGCCGCATAGCGTTGTAAACAAACACAATTTACTTCTCTAAAGAAATCGTAAAACGCTTAATCGAACGGTGGTATTGCCATCTACATAGCGTGCACCGAACCGAAGATATGTCCCCTGCCGGTCAAATAGTATTTTCTTGACGAAAGATCTGGCGTTGGTCGCTGCTTAACAATAATATTCTGTTCAGCAGTACTGCAGTAGCCGAAGCAGAAACTTCACCAACTCCGAAACAATATCGTTAACTTCGAGTGAAAAAGAACTCGAAATGCCTGAATGACTTGAAGCCATGTTCATTCAAGCGGAAAGCTTCGAGCAAAGAGGCTGTGATCAGGTTGGGCTGCCCGTTAGTCATGCAAACCGAAAATTGCATGATTATAGCGTCAAAAACAACCGCATTGCGCGTGCGCAAACATCGTAAGCCAATCAGAAAACAAGAAACCTAATTGCTGCCGTAGGCATCTCCCTATTCTTATCGCCCTTTTGTTTCGCCAGAGTTCACTTGACCCAGTCTTTCGCGCGACATATATTGGCAAGATGGATCTCGATCGAATGTGTCTGGCTGTCCGGATGTCTGTCCGCAATTCCGGGCAGAAAGTCGAGCTCAAGGATAATTTTTAAAATGGGCGGAGAGGGCGAGAAAATATTGTATTGCGCGCGCATATTTTGTTCCATGTGATCTGCAAGTTTAGAACTCTCAAGATTTTACAAGATTTTATTCTGGATTTCTGGATCTGACTAGATGCAAAATATACAAACATTTCCCGAAGAAACACAGGTAAGTATGGCTTTATTTCTTTCTGCCGATATTCATCAAGGCGATGAACTGTTTAGTGTTCATTCTAGAGGAAAGCAATGTGCTTTTATGAGTTTATCGGCGCTTCTTTCAGCACGAAATATTCCATTATCCGCGTGATCTAAAACAACATTTAATAATGTCTTAATATAAGGAGACAAAATGTATTTAAAAGCTCTGAGTAATCAGTGGCTTATTAGTCCTAGATCATGGTGTAGAATATTTGTCTATAGATAACTTACCAACAATAGTGTTTATAATTCATGTACTACGATGACAAATAATATTAATCTACCCGTGGAGGTTAATTAATGTACGATGATAATTCCATCTCATTAGGCCCTTACAGATGATGTAATCATAATTTATCAACCAAATTTGTTTTTCATTTCCTGCCTCAACAGGCGGATGAATGTTACTTTGTCCACAACTGGCCCTGCCACAATGGGCCGATCAATAATATTTTGTGCCTCAACGGGCTCAAACATGCTTTCTTACAAGATATATCATATGTCGGTCTGTGATCGACACAGTTAATATATCGCCTGTGCAGGCAAAAACAACCCCATCTATGACGGTGACAAATAGTGATCTAGCTGTAGTCATAGAGCCCGTACCTGTGATCGTAGCACAAAATATCAATCTACCTGTTGTGGTAGAGCCCATTGAGGCACAAAATATTGATCTGCCCATTGTGGCAGAAAGAAACATTGATCTACCCATTGGGCTATTCCATTTAATACCGTACCCCCCCTATCGAGGACCCTGGAATTATTCAGGGGTAAGGGGCCATTCATGGGTGTGACTATTTAGGCTTGGAATTCTTCAGGGGTTGAGTAAAAAAATTTCATTCTTCAGGGGGTTGCAGTAAAATTCTTCAGGCGTAATAGCTGTAAGACAGGAATTCTTCAGGGGTGTTATAAATACAAAATTCGTCAGGTGGGCTGTTGACAGTCAGGAATTCTTCAGGGTTATAGAAAAATACCTGTCCTCGATAGGGGGGGTACGGATTTTAAATGGAATAGCTCATTGTGATAGAGCATGTTGAGGCACAGAATAGAACTGATGTGCCCATTGTGGTGGAGCGTGTTGAGGCACAAAATATTATTCATCTGCCCATTGTGGCAGAGCCAGTTGTGGCACAAAGTAACATTGACCGCCTGTTGAGGCAGAAAATGAAAATCAAATTTGGTTGATAAATCACAGTTGTTTTGGAGAGATATACTATTATGTTGGTTTGCTGTATAATCATGTATTTTGACAATTCACTGGACAGTACAGATGAACACTGATGGAAGCTAAATGCTAAATAAATATGAAATGAAATATCTACAGATTGGGAACAAAGACTGTTGTGACATGTTTGTTTAGTACATGGCAAGTGCAGTATCAATATCTTATGAACACAGACAACATGCAATGCAAACTATTATTGTACCACAAATATATTAATAGACATTGTCTCTACCCTTCCAAATTTATTTGCAATTGCAAGATGCAATTGACAGCTTTGAAATAAAGAATGATTTCTAATAACAGGAGCAATGATGTTGGTACCAAGAATTCCATTGACAATAGTCTGAACACTCTGATATGTGGCTTTGAAAACCACTTGTGTACTTATATATTATTATTTACAATAATCACATTGTTGTAATCACAGTGTTGTAATCTCATCGTTTGGACAAGAAAATAAATCTATACATACAGTGTGCCATTAGCAATATAAATACGTTCAATATTTCTAATTGGTCGAGGAATCTTGGATGCAGTTTGGGCGTCAAAGCAGCACTTTCCTTGCGATAGTAACTCCTAGTATAAAAATAATATTAGCTAGTCATGCAATTCTGAAAATGCATGACCAAAACACGCAGCGGGTAACCACGCAGCAATGAATGATTTGCCGGTTGCCAGACCCCCATATTTTCGCGCGGTTAACGCAAATAATCTTGGGATCGCCATGGGGCAAACAAGAAATACTTTAATGGCGGAATAATGGGAAAAGGTGATCATTGCTTTTTTTTTGGTTGTAACAACGATAGAAGATACACCGAGAAGCAATTTGTTTGTTCCCATGTTGGCCAACTTCGATTTTACTCTCCGCTTAACGCGAAAGATAAAACTATATGGCAAAAACTGATCAATAGAAAGGATTTTAAGGTCACCGGTAGTACGAAGGTTTGTTCTAACCATTTTGCTTCTGGTTATCGGTGCAAAGAATGTCCAGATCCCACTTTATATTTGAAGGGATATGAAATAAAGAATACAAATTAAAGAAAAGATCAGCACCCAAACAACGAAGTGATGTGCTTCCTCGTAGAAATAAGAAGCGTAAAATTACTGACGAAAGCGACATAAATATTATGTAGCACAACAAACCAGGACGAAGTCGAAGATTCCTTCTATACCTCAGAGGCGGCGATTTACGAAGAGTGCTTTACCGAGCAAGGAAACTCTAGTGCAAATATTGAACCAGTCGCCATTAAATCAGAACAACAATCGAATGTGTCAGAGAAAGATGACTCACTATTATTTGAAGATGATGAGAAAGAATGTTTTTGTGATGGGGATCTGAATGCATTGAAGAGAAAATTGTTTATTCAGCAAGCAACAGATCCCAAAAAATGCTATCGTTATACTGGATTACCGAACGAAAAGCTGGATTTAGTGTTTGGATTGATAGAGGTAAAAGCTGGAAGTTTGAGATATTGGAGACGTTCCATTGATACACCACCTTCCCGAGCTGTAAAAAGGGGTCATGTACCTAGATTACCGACATCTTATGAGGAATTTATTCTGACACTGGTCAGAACAAGAAAAGGATTTGACATTGCCTTCTTGGCGGATACATTTGCCATCTCGACAAGTCAAGTTTCTAGAATTTACAACACCTGGGTAATATTCCTGTCAAACGAGTTGTCGTTCTTAGTACCATGGCCAAGTAAGGCTGAAATTCGAGCGAAGCTTCCAAAGAGATTTAAGAAATTTAACGATTTGAGGATTATCATTGACTGTGCAGAATTTTTCATCCAAAAACCCAAAATTCCGGAAAGCCAAAAGATAACCTGGAGTAGTTATGAACGCTGGAACACTGCCAAACTCCTTGTCGGTATTACACCAACAGGTATCATTTCATTTATTCCTCCTCTGTGGACTGGGTCAGTATCTGACAAAGAAATTGTTAGAAATTCTGGTTTGGTCAACCTACTTGAAGACGGTGATGCTGTCATGGCTGACAAAGGTTTTTTAGTAAGGGACTTATTGGTAATGAAAAAAATTAGTTTAATTTCGCCAGCATATTGTAGAGGACCTAGACTTTCTTCTCGTGGAACAATGATTGAAAAGAATGATTTTAAAATTGAAACAGTTTAGAATCTTATCAGGGGTTATTCCGTTAACAATGAAACCAGTGCTGGACAATATTCTATTTGTATGTGCTGCTTTATGCAACTTGGGTAAACGGCCAATCAAATGACATTTCTCTCAAAGTTGTAATATAGATTAGAAGACAATGAATTCCACTTTAATATATTTAATAATTATTTTGCACTCCTAATATTATTCTGCTCTGTATCACTGTATTCACTGAGCAAGCACTTCAAAATGTAGACTCAAGGACCCCAGTTAAAACAGTGTTGTCATGGCTGTATATTATTTCTTAAAAAATGATCAAAATCACAGCTATAGATTGTTGTTTAGGTAAAGTAAGTACAGTATGGTTTTTAAGTAAAGTACCATGTACACTGGCATACTGGTCCAACCTTGACAGCAGTTTACTGGGATTCTTGTGACGGCTGTTTACTGGGATTGACAATAGATTACTAAACAAGTTTTAATTAATAATAGATTCTTTACAAGTTGTTTGTATAAAATAATGAAACTGTATCAAATACATCTTTCCAAAAGTCTGCATCGAAATTAACTTCTACCACTTCAATACCTTTGGATGTATATACAATAAAATCACAAACATCCATATGGGCTATTGCCATGCCAATTTGGACCTGAAAGTAATGTATGTGGTTCTTATGCAAAAGGTTTACGTTCAAGTGTTTTCTGTCTAGTATAGATACTTTTCACTTTTTTACCAGTTACCATTAGGTGTCGCATCTTATGCCATTGTTTATTCTCAGATTTTCCAACAGTTGAAGCATTGATAAGAGACTGCTCAGCCTTTGTACATGTTAGTGTTTCTACAAAGTTTTTGCAGCCCTCACCAATGTCTTTTTTTATAAGATGTCTGTTTTTTCGCGCAAATGTTTGGGCCCTATTTATAATTCTTAATCTATTAAAATTGATAATAGGTATTTTTTCTCTGTCACAGCCTTTGAACGAGAGGATCCTGGCAAAAAGTCCAAAATGCCAGATTCGACATCGATATCTGCTAGTTTCCTAGCAAAATCAGCCTTTTCTTCCTCAGTCATTGTGCACCTAAGTCGGTTAGCATTGGGTCAAATGAATCAATCCATGAATCATCAACTGGTACATATTGCCTCTTTCTCTTTAATTTTATAGAGTGAGACAGTTTCAGCTCCAGTAATGGTAGTGGCTTGTTTAGAGGTTTGGGTTTAGGTTGCCAATAAGCTGGAAGAGATGTCACTGATGTTCTTTCATCAGACAGAAATTCTTCAAGTTCAAATAGAGATGCTCCCAAATGTTTACAACCTTGATCTGAGCCACCTTTGCATTCACAAAATGCAGAGTAAACAGAACCATTTGGACTAATAATTAACCACAATCTGTATGCATGTTGTTGTATTTGTTGCGATGTTATATTGGGTTGTTTTATAAACTTTTGCTTATTGTAGTGTGTTTGTGTATTATGTCATTTATGTCTGTATCATGTCCAAAAAATAGCATAAGTTGCACACATGCCATAGGTAATTAATATGATGTCGGAAATTGTTAATAGTTTTAGTAAAGTTGTGCTACAGCCAAAAGTGCTGTAGCCAAGAATTGTAAATCACGTTATTGTAGTTGTATGTTATCGCAAATGTGTAAGATAAATGTGTCAGTGTCGTTTCCTGACCGTAGCTATATATTTTGGTAAAAACAGTCTTCGGGTCAGTGACTCAGTGTGAGTGTATGAATGTAAGATACGGATACCAACGCAAAGTTAGAGTTGAGAATAGAGAACTGAATATTTGAGCTTGTACTGAACTGATTGACCGAGACTGACCAGTATTCTAAATTGTAATGTGTCTTTTTGTATAAAATAAAACGTGTAAAAAACGAAACGCGTGTGTTTATATTGAGAACGTCTACGCAGGTCAATTCGTTGGAAGCAGACAGCGAATTCTGTGACAAGTGGTCCTTCGAGCCGGATAATATGGAAGAGTTATCGAAAATGCGAAAAATTAGAGGCGGTCATCGTGGGTACATGACGAAAGTACTCGCTCAAGCGAAAGAGTTGGTCGACGACTTTGACGAAGAAAGTCGAGATGATGCTATTCAGTTACGTGAGACTATTAGAGAGACAATTGCTATCGTGCAAAAACTGGATGACGGTATAATAGAACTGATCGCAGACGACAAGGACTCGACTGAAGCCGATGTTGGTAAGGAAATAGAGGATACGGCGAAAGTACGAGTGGCGCAAGGAAGGCAGTGAAGAGCCTTGACAATATTTTAAAGGAGACTAGTTCGAGTTCATCGGGAACTACATCAACTAGTAGTGTACAAGAGGCGAGTGGGGATTTATCGCCAAGTGAGTTGCCAGCCGCGAGCGGAGTTAAAGTTCGAGCAAGATTGCCCAAGTTAGAGGTGAAGAGATTCGGTGGCAACGTGTGTAAATGGCAAGAGTTTTGGGACTCGTTCGAAAGTTCGATCCATTTGAATGATTCTTTGTCAGACGTGGATAAATTCAATTATTTGCGAGGACTCGTGGACGAACCGGCGAAGTCTTGCATTGCTGGATTTTCCTTGACTTCGGCAAATTATAAGTCGGCGGTTGGTATATGAAGAGAGAGATATGGCAAGAAATCAGCTGTTCAGCGTGCGCACATGCAACAGCTGATGAAAATGGATCGGGTGAAAGACGACAAGGATATCGTGTCGCTGAGGCGTCTGTGCGATAGTGTTGAAACCCACTACAGGGGTTTGGAAGCGTTGGGTATTGCGAAGGAGACATATTCGTCTATTGTTGTGCCTGTGGTACTGGATCGGTTGCCTGAATCTGTGCGACTTATTGTTACGAGAGGGAAAGACTTCCACGAATGGAATTTAGAGGACTTATTGGTACCGCTAAAGAACGAAGTCGAGTTGCGCGAGGAACACCGAGAGCCAGAAGCGGAGCGTAGGGGCGAACGAGAGAATATCGCGAAACCAAGCTGGAAAAGGGGTCCGTCGTCAGCGCAAGCCTTTTTTACGCGTGGAGTAGAAGCCTGTGCATTTTGTCTTGGAGCACATCGCCATGAGGATTGCAAGCAGGTGGACAACGCCGAGAAACGTAAGGAACTGATTAGAAAGTACTCACGTTGTTTTAACTGTTTACGTAAGGGTCATTTGGCTCGTAATTGTAGTGTAAAAGTTAAATGTAGTGCATGTAAAAGGGAACATCACACGGCCTTGTGTGATTCAAGTAGAGTGCATGAACATAAACCCAAGGGACCCGAGGTAGATGGGGAGGTTGGGAAAACAGGTACCTGCACATTAGTTGTTAGTCCTAAAAATAGTATTGTTAAGTCGGGATGTAGCGTTGCGTTGCAGACGGCTCAGGCGATGTTGGTCGGACGAAAGAGTGGTCGAGTTAGAGTGTTGTTGGACTCAGGGAGTCAAAGATCGTTTGTTACTGTGAAGAGGGCTAGAGAGTTGTGTTGTACGGTTTTGCGTAAGGAAGCTTTGAGTGTTGGCACGTTTGGGCAAAGGGCTTTGAAGTCTGAGACGCGAGAGGTTGTACGGTTAGATTTGAAGTCTTTGCGTGGTAATAAGGTTGTGTCTGTTGAGGCGTATGTTGTTCCAGAAATCTCGTTCATTAGGAACCAGCATTTGGAAGTTGTAAAGGAGAACTATGCGCATTTGAAGTGACTTTGGTTGTCGGATGTTTGTAAGGCGAATGACGAGTTGGAAGTTGATGTTCTTGTGGGTGCTGATTATTTGTGGATGTTTCAAAAGGATCGCATTTTGCGTGGTGATCCTGGCAAACCTGTGGCGATTGATACTGTGTTGGGTTGGGTGATTTCAGGACCTGTTGGATTTGGCGATTTGGAGGAGGAAGGTTGTGCTCGTGTGAACTTTGTGACTGGTGAAGTTCGGGAGTTAGATTTGGATAATCTAAATAGGTTTTGGGATTTAGAAAGTATAGGAATTAAGCCTGATACTGAGGTGCATGAGTCTGTAATTAACGATTTAAGTTTTAGGGGGCAGCGTTATTCAGTTGGCTTGCCATGGAGGGAAAGTCATGATCCCTTGCCTACTAATTACGATTTAAGTTTAAAGCGTATGAAAGGTCTGATAAGGCGCCTAAGTAAAGACCCAGAATTGCTGGGTGAATATGACTCGATAATTAAGGCGCAAGAAGAATCGGGTATTATAGAGAAAGTAAGTGCATCCCAAAGTATAAATCCTGAGTCAAAAGTTCACTATATTCCGCATCAAGCTGTCGTACGTAAGGATGCGGAAACCACGAAAGTTAGAATTGTTTATGACGCGAGTGCCAAAGCGCAAAAGTCTGGTGTTTCTTTAAATGATTGTCTGCATGCTGGGCCATCTCTTAACCCACTTTTGTTTGATATCTTACTTCGTTTTCGAGAGCAAAAGTAGCGCTAGTTGCGGACATAGAAAAGGCTTTTTTGAATATCGAAGTGCATGAAAAGGATCGAGACAGTTTGAGATTTTTGTGGGTCGACGATGTTTTGCGCAATAACTTGAATCTTGCAGTTTACCGTTTTTGTAGGGTTGTGTTTGGGGTAAATTCATCACCGTTTTTGCTCAATGCTACGTTAAGGCACCATATAGGTAAATATGCAGTGCTTGACGCCGAATTTAGTGATAAATTGTTGCGAAGTTTTTATGTAGACGATTTGGCTAGCGGAGAGACAAATACTGAGAACGCGTATTTGCTTTACACTAAGGCTAATGAGCGCATGGCAAAAGGCGGCTTTAGGCTGCGTAAGTGGCGAACAAATGACAAAGAGTTAAGGTCGCGAATAGAGGCGCAAACTATAGGTTTTGCCCAAGATAGTGAGGAGCAGGAAACGTATGCGAAAACAGCGCTTGCGTGCCAGGCAGGTAGCCAAGTTGGCAAAGTACTAGGATTGGAATGGGATTGCGTGCGCGATTTAATTAGGTTTGAATTTGCGCATTTGATTGAAAGAGCGCAGAACACGGAACCTTCGAAGCGCAATGTTTTGAGTCTTATTGCATGTATATTTGACCCCCTAGGGCTTTTGAGTCCAACTGTTGCGAAGGCTAAAATTCTATTTCAAGATATTTGTATTAGTGGTCTAGATTGGGACGATATGTTAAGTAGAAGTTTGAGAGATAGTTGGGAAAGGTGGTTAAAGGATTTTAGTGAAGCGAAGGAAGTTACAGTTCAGAGATACGCAAGTGAAGAAGCTAGTTCAGCTCAGACAGGACAGGTTAAACATTGGTTACATGGGTTTGGCGACGCGTCAAAACGTGCATACTGTGCGGTAGTGTATCTTGTGACAATGGTAAATGATAAGACTTATGTTAAATTGATTGCTAGTAAGACTCGAGTAGCACCAATTAAGGAATTAACTATACCCAGATTGGAACTAATGGCGGCTAGAATTTTGGCTCAATTGATGCATGCTGTAAAAAATGCATTGGGAACTGAGTATAGTTTTGAAGGAACGAAGTACTGGACTGACAGTAAGACCACACTGTGTTGGATACGCAATACGGCAGATTGGAAGCAGTTTGTTCAACATAGAGTTAATGAAATTTTGAGGCTAAGTGACAAGCATGATTGGGGACATTGCCCCGGGAAAGAGAACCCAGCGGACTTAGGATCCAGAGGAGTTTTGGTTTCAGAACTGAAACACAGCAGTATTTGGTGGGTAGGGCCTGATTGGTTGAAGGGTAATCCCACCGACTGGCCACGTTTAGAGAGTGTTCTTCCGACTTTGGAGAGCAAAGTAGAACAGAAAAAGTCGTTTTCGGTGAATCTATTAATTAATGTAGATTCGTTGTTTGGCATTTCAAATTTGATAAGTTTGTCAAAGTTTAGTTCGCTCACAAGGTTGTTGAGAGTGACAGCCTGGGTGAAGCGGTTTGTCAGCAATTTAAAGAGAAAGAAGTTAGGCAATAGTATTGTTGATGAAACGTTACAAGTAAGTGAGTTGAGAGAAGCTGAGTTAGAATGGATTAAGGTAGCACAGTTAGCGTTGAAAGATCAAGAAGGTTATAGTCAATTGGAGCGTCAGTATGGTTTGATAGAGAGAGACGGAGTATTGCATTGTACAGGTAGATTAGGTAAGTCCGAGTTAGACGCAGAAGCGAGGGAGCCAATAGTTTTGCCAAAGGGTCATAAATTGACAGAGTTAGTTATAGATCAGTGTCATGATCGTGTTATGCATAGTGGAGTTAGGTCTACGTTAGCACAGCTTAGGTCAAAATATTGGGTTCCCAAAGGTAGACAAGAGGTAAAAAGAGTGATAGGAGCATGTGGGCTGTGTAAAAGATGGAATAGTATGGCATGCGCGAAACCGCAGGAAGCAGCATTGCCGGAATTTCGAGTTACTAGAGCAGCGCCGTTTGAAAACTCAGGTGTAGATTTTGCGGGACCTTTCTTCGTAAAAACTAAGAATGGTACGAGTAAGGCATATATAGCGCTATTTACTTGTTGTGTAACGCGTGCGGTCCACCTTGAATTAGTTCCGGATTTATCCGCAGCGACATTTATGCGATGTTTGAGAAGATTTACTGGTAGAAGAGGAACGCCGAGAATTATAGTTTCGGACAACGCCAAAACTTTCAAGGCAGCGAAACGAATATTGCGCGAATTGTTTGATAGCGACGAAGTAAAGAATTGTTTGACCAGTAAGGGTATAGATTGGCGATTTAATTTAGAAAGGGCCCCATGGTGGGGAGGGTTTTTTGAAAGGATGATAGGTTTAGCTAAGGTTTGTTTGAGGAAAGTATTAGGGCACGCCAGACTTACGTTCGATGAGTTAAGGACAGTCTTAGTTGAAGTAGAAGCAACTTTAAATTCGAGACCCTTAACATACGAGTACGATGAGGTAAGTTCTGAGGTATTAACACCTGCACATTTAATTCAGGGTAGGAGAATTACTTCATTGCCAGACGGGAAAATAGCGACAGATGAGTGTTCAAATAGGAATAATAGTATTGGACGGTTTAAATATCTAAGTAAGCTTTTAGAGCATTTCTGGAACAGGTGGAAACGAGAATATCTCACAAACTTGAGAGAGTTCCATAAGGTTGGCGTTTGTGAGAAAGGAGCTGCGTTGGTGAAGCGTGGAGACGTTGTGATTGTGTTTGAGCGGGGTAAGAAAAGGGGAGAGTGGAAGACAGGTGTTGTGCAGGAATTGATTCATGGTAAAGATGAGGTTGTTCGTGGTGATAGAGTGTGTGTGATGACGAATGGAAGGCGACAGTTGTTAAGTAGGGCTGTTCAGCATTTGTACCCAGTTGAGGTAAAGGATGTGGATGAGGTTAAGGAGGTTCGTGAAGTGGAAATTGATGTTGTTGAAGAAAAGGCCGAAGGAGTAGAAAAACGAGTGAAGAGGAGTGCGGCATTAGATGCAAGGTGGAAAACAAAGGCGATGCTTGACTCGTAGGCGAGTCAAGGGGGGGAGAGTGTTGTATTTGTTGCGATGTTATATTGGGTTGTTTTATAAACTTTTGCTTATTGTAGTGTGTTTGTGTATTATGTCATTTATGTCTGTATCATGTCCAAAAAATAGCATAAGTTGCACACATGCCATAGGTAATTAATATGATGTCGGAAATTGTTAATAGTTTTAGTAAAGTTGTGCTACAGCCAAAAGTGCTGTAGCCAAGAATTGTAAATCACGTTATTGTAGTTGTATGTTATCGCAAATGTGTAAGATAAATGTGTCAGTGTCGTTTCCTGACCGTAGCTATATATTTTGGTAAAAACAGTCTTCGGGTCAGTGACTCAGTGTGAGTGTATGAATGTAAGATACGGATACCAACGCAAAGTTAGAGTTGAGAATAGAGAACTGAATATTTGAGCTTGTACTGAACTGATTGACCGAGACTGACCAGTATTCTAAATTGTAATGTGTCTTTTTGTATAAAATAAAACGTGTAAAAAACGAAACGCGTGTGTTTATATTGAGAACGTCTACGCAGGTCAATTCGTTGGAAGCAGACAGCGAATTCTGTGACACATGTCGACCTTCTGGAGTTTTCTCTTTCTGTGTTGGTATAACATTAGCTATCGTTACATGGTATGCACTATCATCATTGTCATACACCATCACTCTATTCAAATCTCGAACATGATCATTTTGGTGAAGTTTGTATTCATCAAATGTTCTCCATGATGCCAGCATTTCTCTGTCATATTGAGCTTCACTAGCAATTAGGTGATTAAATATGTCTAAAAGGCCAAAGCTTGGCAGAGAGGACATATCTTTTGAAAGGCGGGTCATTTCAAATGGATCAGAGATCTGTTTACCTGCTGGAAGAGTCAGGCGTTCTTCAAGGCATGCCTTTAGGGAGTCATTTGCAAAGTCTGGATCTATTGGCAACTTCGTTTCCTCAGCAGCTTTCGCTAACTCTATAAGGTCCGACTTTTTCGCTAACTTTTTCGCTAACTCTATAAGGTCCGTGCTCATTCAGTTCCATGTTTAAATTTTGTTTATTACTTTGGACATGGTCGGTAGATTTATCCAAGCTCTCTTTCCCCAGTTGTATACCAGTGTCTTTTGGGGGATGTATTTTTGGTACTTTGCTTTGCTTCTTTCTTGGTGTATGAATTTTTGGCAGTTTGTTTTCCTTTTTTATATTTGCTTTGCTCTTTCTGTTTGTAGAAGGGATGAGTTTGGGTTTCTTTTTAGCAACAGGAGATGACTTACAGTTGTTGATCTGTGGTTTGTTGGAACTTTTTCTGATGAAATAGGTGCTTTTGCATCCCAGCTGTCGAGGTCAATGGACACGGGTTTTGTGGTATATTATCTGGCTTTTGGAGCAGAACAACATGATTCAACAGGCTGTAGAAGGTTAAAATGGCAAGTGGCTCGATGAAAATCATACAAAACTAATGTTATAGCACAGTCACACTTAGTTGGGCTATTTAATACAGGAGGTAACACAAGACGAGGATCAAATCGACTCCATTTCTGATCCAACATTGAGTACACACATATCGAACGTTGCAACGCCGTTGAACAAGCAAATATATCGACGGTTTCTCCCCAAGTACCCGAGTCAAGGCTTTTCTCTAAATGCTTCTCCATCGTAGTATGAGCAAACAAATATTGGTTAAGCGTAGTTGGACGTTGAAGCATTATGTTGTTACACATGGCTCGAACATTCGCAAAATCCTGATCACTTTTGCCGTCTACCGCTAAAGTCATCGCTCCATAAAAGCAATTACCGTCTCCACGAACAGCAACTTCCTTTCTACCAATCGGCAATGAGTATAAATCCATTTCTGATTATAATAAATATTTAAAAATGCAAATTTTATTAATATATTCTACAAATGTGACTGTTTTACTTCGAATACTATATGAATATATTGTGTTTGTGTTTGCCCCCTGGCGATCCCAAGATTCTTTGCGTTAACCGCGCGAAAATACGGGGGTCTGGCAACCGGCAAATCATTCATTCCACCCACTCGTTTTCCACTCGTTTTCCACTCGTATTACGCAACCGGTAATGCATGTGAAAATATGCATGCCCTACTCAGTTGTCAAGGCAACAAAGCCGAAATAAAAAACATACGAGAATATTCAGCGAAATTATCACGTAAAGACCATTGATTTAAGTTAAAAAATATAGCATAAAGCAGCTGAACGTAGAAAGGCAAAGACAAAGCGTAATTCTATTTTAGAAAATTTTACTGAACTGATTTTTAAACATTTTTGGGGAATGTTTTAGTCATGCACTGCATGACCTGCATGACCTGCATGACCTGCATGACCTGCATGACCTGCATGACCTGCATGACCTGCATGACCTGCATGACCTGCATGACCTGCATGACCTGCATGACCTGCATGACCTGCATGACCTGCATGACCTGCATGACCTGCATGACCGCTGGCTTCGCCACTGCCTGACTGAAGATGTCATCAGACTTGAACAAAATATGGGTAATTTGTTCTTACCTCCCTCTATTTTACCCACCTTTAATAAACGATAAGTGTGCATCAGAATGAAATATCAAACAATTGTTTTTAAATGTTTTTTTAAGTAGCTAGTTTATAGGATAAATGTATGTGAAATAAAATGAAGTAAGTTTTGGTGACATTGTTTTGTACCATAATCCACGGTCAAAGTAAATTCTTTCACTAAATACTTATTTGTTTGTATAAACAATAAGGTCTCCCCAATTAACTTTGCATGCAGACATAACACCTTGTATTTGGTAAAAATGATGATGGTTTCGCTTTAGTTGTGGTTTTCCATTCAGTTCATGTAAATAAAATGATGAGTCAACCTCGCAGACTTCTTTAATTGTCATTTCTTTTTTTGAAAATGGACACTTCACCTCACCTATCCCAAATGACTTTGGCTCTGCAGAATCGTATAACAAGCAGTCTGGACTTGCACCAAGCCATGGAGCTTCTGTGTTAATAATAAACCCACACTGAATACATGCAGTCATTATCAGTTCATCAAAATTCTTCTTCTCCAAATATTTTTCAATGGCAGTCTGCTCATTACTGTTGGCCCACTGACATGCTTCTGTGGGCTTTGTAACATTACTTGCTGGCAATAGGATTTTGCTAAATAGTGATGTGGAGAAAATATTTCTCTTCGTTTCATTACTGTACCGAAATGTGAGGCAGTTAAACGACCTCGTCGTTCATGAAACCAAAGTTTGCTCTGTGACTGACCTCTTGTATTGCGTTCAATGTCAACCATTTGTTCTTTGGTTGTAAAAATAATGTTTTCAGTATATGGTGTATACTCCAGAGAAGGTAAATGTTTACACACTTCCGCAAAGTTAGGAACAGTAATTTGTTCCAGTATAGATTCTCTTATTTCAGTACTGTACATTTGATTTGCAAATAGGTTTGCATCACTGAATGCTGTTTTTGAAGGTAATTCCTCAAGAAATTCTTGGTATTGAAATGGCTCACAATTATTGGATGCTAAAAGGCCCTGTAAATAATCACAAGTGACAACAGTTTTCAAACCACCTTCAAGTTTTCTTAAGTCTTCAACATTTACATGTTTAGCAAAAGCAGGTGCTGGGTTGTTGTGGTCTGCTGTGTAATGTTTTTCTGTCTTGGAATTTGTTTTGCTTATTTTAACCTGATCGAAAAGCACTGCAGTATCAAGTTTCTCACTAGTATTGGGAACATGCCACTGCTGTAGCAGTTGTGTGCACGTTAAATCATGTGGGACTTCAGTTAACTCGAGTTGAATATAGTCCAAAATTTGAAATAGCAGGGCGGCTACATGTTTACAGCAACCACCTTTCTTGTTGTACAAGTGCAACTTGCACGATATATTTTACCAGTGTCCTGGTGTA
Organism: Trachythela sp. YZ-2020; assembly: GCA_016169945.1. NCBI lineage: Eukaryota > Metazoa > Cnidaria > Anthozoa > Malacalcyonacea > Clavulariidae > Trachythela > Trachythela sp. YZ-2020. Next base: position 127,072 of record JADLSH010000208.1, read on the forward strand.
GGTGAACATAGACTGCATAGTATGCCTTTTTCATGGAGGCATGCACAACACTTTTAAACAGGAAAAAGTTTTCTGTGCCTTTCAAAACATTAGCCTTGACTAGAACCTGGGTAAACATTTTGTCGTTGAAAAGTTGATACCCGTACTTTTTATGCTTGTGAGCATTTGCTGGTTTTCCAAGTTTACTCGAGTCGTCAGTTATCAAATGTGCCTTTAATAATGCATGGGTAAATGGGGGAATACCACTGAGGTTTCTTGTCCACTGTATTCCTTCCTCCATACTTATAAACCGTAAACCAAACGGCTCGACACTTTCCAAAATATACTCGAAACAAGCGAGGTTGCTTTAAATTATACTCGCGTAAATATGTTGTAGTTAAAAAACTCCAGTAAGACACTTGAACAGGAGTGAATAGCACTTAAAAGTAGCCTACTTTTTAAATCTTTTTTGTATCAGCGAAAACCTTTGAAATGTGAAAGCTCGGTATTTCAAGCAGCAATTGTTTTTATTTTTCCTGCCAAACAACCTCAATGTTTTGGTTTGTGAGAAGAACGTTTGATCAAACATGTGTTGTTTCGGGACGTCAAGTGTGCAAACATTTTTTACTCTCAAGTCGCTAGAATTAAATCGATCGCATAAATTTTCAGGCAAACAACGAGTCACAACGTGTTCCTTATCCTGAAAGTAATTTAATGCAGTATTCATCTTTGTATTGTGAAATATTCCAAAATTGGTTTCTGACAACCTCGAATCGAACTCCTTCCCCGCTTCAGTGACTCTGTACGCGATGTTGAATATTTCAACCACACTCGCTCGTAGAAACCCAAGACAAAGTAGAAATATAAAACAAGCCGTACAGATTTCATATAAACTTTAATCGAAGTGAAAATGATAAAACTTTCTTTCAATTCCCATGTGTTTAGCACCTCCCTCGTTCGAATAATAGAATCGCCATGTTGAAAAATTCTGCCGTGTAACTAAACTACCATGATGCTTTGCAATTCCGCAATTGGCCCATTGAAATGAGCAGAGTAGCAAGCGAAAACATGTCTGGTACTTGAAATTAACTGCATGTGTCAATACTGGCAATAGAGCTTTGTATGAAATTATTAAAACGTTCATGTATTCCCATTATAATATCATTATTAACAATTTTCCTCGTTTCTGATTGGCTAAGAACATCGAAATTTTCTCTTAATTCTTTTTACTATGGGTATTTGGGAGAAAATACCACATGTGGTATTTTCTCCCAAATACCCCTAGTAAAAATTTTATTAGTATAATTTTATTTTTATAGTATTTTCCTTGTTAATAATGATATTAATACGAAATAGCACTTGTTCTCGAAGTATTAATGAAAAATTGCACTTGTGTTTGGCGAAATATTCGTATTACGAATATTTCGCCAAACACGCGTGCAATTTTTCATTAATACTTCTCGAACCGTGCTATTTCCTATACTAATTGCAGTTTAATGTTTCAATTTATATAAACTTGCAACAATTTAACATATAGCAATTCGAATATAAAATCGACGCTATTACTAACGTCAGCATTAATACTATGCATTAGCAAAACGCTGACCCCCGCATTATAAAGTCAGCACCAAGTCATAATACGTTATTCTACAATATTCGAAATCATTTATCAAATTCCACCGATTCACGCGATCATTCGTTCTGTCTTCACCAATACACAGTGTATTTATAAAGTGTACTTATAACGACATGCATTTTAGTTTTAGAGTTATCTACGAATATATCATTGTAGTGCTTAGTTACTTTCACTTCGTTCTATTCCATAGTGCTAAGCCAGACAAACTGGAGCATATATATACGTAAACCATGGGTATAACAACGAATAAATAAGTGTTCTCCATGTATTGTCATTGATATACTTCTATCCTTCATTTCCGCGAATAAATTTATCTTAAATAAATTATTCCGTTTTGTTGACCAATGTTAGTAGCGACTTTGCGATTAGCAACAATTTAACTAACATGGATTATCATGATGTTCGAAAGCAAAAGAGTATGCTTAATTATTTGGACGATTAGGTATTATAGCTACTACAATATAAATTTCCAAATGAAGTACTGGTCATCACAATTCTCAAACGTGTTTTAAAAATCACGCGGGCCATTTTTATGACGAAGTTTGGTACAATCAAATTTTGGATAAATAATATTTTATGTGTTAAGCTACTGTAATATTCTTTATCTCAAGACATGACACCCCCGAAATTCATTGTTTTAAAAGACATGTAAAATCCCATATTCAACTGAAATTACTAGTTATCACAATTCAACTGAAATTTTGCTGGTTATCGCACTCTTTTGTAGCTCTTTTGCTTATTATGGTCGTGTCATGAGATAAGACAGTTAAAGCTTCCCTCGCGAAGTTGAATCTCACATCGCATTCGTACCCATTTATTAAAGCCAATTTATAGATCACAATGTATAAATTTAAGTTAATGAGACAACACATTAACTTGAGGTTTGTTTTGCTATACAACAAGTGGGAAAAGCCTGTCAACACCCACTAAATTCACAACAAAATATCTCTGATCAAAGTTCAAAGTTGTCCGGACACGTGCAATACGAATGCAATTTGCTCAGCCAATCAAATGACTCTATTGCCAATCATATTTCAATGACCATATGTAAACGCGCTATATAACGTCAAGCGTGTCACTTTGCCGAATGTTTCAACTGAATAAACACGAAATTCTGCAAGAATAAAAATTTACATAATATGCGAAGTGCTTTGGACGGTGTTATGGATGGTGCGAGAACTTAGGCGATTCGAATGCTAAATATGTCGATGCGAGACCTCCTTCGGCACAAGAACAAGACCCAACAAGATTAATGCGAACGACGGGCAGCATGGCGAATAACGACGTGGTTTTATATCTACAATCAGAACTCACTGATGCAGAGCAAGCATGACAGTTGTGGTATTATTCCTCCCATGGTCCAAGAAATGTGCCAGCTCAATTCCGCCATAAAGTTAGTACGGACAGACGCCAACCAGTCAACAGATCCGACGAACAAGACGTGCTGAATATAACACAATTGGTTGCCTCGCATGTGGCCCATGCGGGGCGTCGTAAGTATTGCCAGCAACTGACTCAAACGAATGGTATATTTCTTTTCAACCAATTTTAGTATATCTCTCAATTGCCATTCGATATCATAGTATTCAGTATTCTGGTACCATATATGTATAAATTATAACATGATATATCTCTGTAATATATCCTATTGTTATATTGATCTCCAAAGTTTAATCCTTGGCTCGAGGCCTGAAAATATTTGTATTTACCGTAAAATTTTACGGCTATAGAAAAGAATACCATTATCGTTAAATCGGCAACACGTATTTTGTTAATGAATATTAAATACTACGATAAAATATAGTTCAGTGTTCAGTTGTCAAAATTTGGTTCGGAATTAGGACACGTGCACTCGAGCGTGCGTTGGCGTATGTTCACGTGAACGTCGATTAGTTGTTCAGGATTGTTGCCATCTTGGCATCTTGCCATTATAATTATATAATTTGGGTTAACAGGACGGTATGTCCAATTTGAGCAGTATATGTCGCACTGGCATTGTCTCATTGTCAATATATCTAGTTCCTGGTAGGCACCACTTCTACTGACAGCAAGGTCAAAGTCTTTGAATTATAGCTGATTAACTGTATGTAAGAAAGTTACATCAATGATTTTCAACCAGGAAAGCCTTGATAGGCTATAATTTAATTAAAATTTTCATGTAATTTAGGCCAAAAGGTTTTAAGAACTCAGATTTGCAGCAACAAAAGGGTGGCTGTATGTTGGCAACCTAAGTCAACAATATTTCACCAAATGTCCACCACTGTATATTAACCTACTTGATTCTATTGGTATATGCAGTTAAGTCAAAGGCTAAGCTTGGCGTCAAAGTTACTAAAAGATATCATGGAAATAATGTGGCAGTTAATTATATTTTATTTCAGATTGCAATTTCTTTATATACTACATAGTACTACCAACATTGTAGACTATATTCAGATAATATTTCAAATTTGTTGCTCGTGCAAATCTCAACATGCATGTGACTGCTTTCACTGTTGTGTTCAAGCTTGAGTCGATATCAGACTGTTACGTCAGATGAATTAAAAAATAAATATTTAAATAAAATAGAAAATAACAAAACAAACATGCCTTGTTAGTCAGCTCTGTTGGTCGTGTTACCAACACTCCAATTATGAATTTGTGAGATAAAAAGCTTTGTGGGGGAGCTGCTGTATGTCTTGGGCCCCATCCAGGTTTCCTGTACTGCAGGTTTTTCCTGGCCTCCCTGACATCTCAGCTGTAGTATGAGTGATGGTAATGCTCAAATGGAAGTCAACTATCATCAGGCAAAAGCTGTCTTCTCTATGACTACAGCTTTGTGGGAGATGGGTTTCTTCGTCTATGGGGAATACACTTGCAGTGTATTTGTGGGGTTGAAGTGTTCCAAATGGTCAACTTCATTGCCCATAGACTCAGATTATTTCATGGAAATATAATCAGTCGAATCGTAAGGACTGTCCAAGGGGATTATCACCCATTGGTTCAGGTAATGTCGGAGAGGGTCGCAACCTTGATGACAGGGCTCTATCGGGGTTTTTACCCCTAGGGCATTTAGTCTCTCCTAGCGGGTCTCATGTATACACCCGCGGGATGAAAACATAAGGCTAGAATGAGTCTTTGGGTTGACCAGAGTATAAATATTGGTTCACTTCAGTCTTCACCCCGAACCCGTTCTCCCACAAATTTGGCGTGTGTTTAATTTAATTACCGGTGAATTTTAGTATATAATGTGCTTGGATCATTAAAGCCAATTTATAGATCACAATGTATAAATTTAAGTTAATGAGACAACACATTAACTTGAGGTTTGTTTTGCTATACAACAAGTGGGAAAAGCCTGTCAACACCCACTAAATTCACAACAAAATATCTCTGATCAAAGTTCAAAGTTGTCCGGACACGTGCAATACGAATGCAATTTGCTCAGCCAATCAAATGACTCTATTGCCAATCATATTTCAATGACCATATGTAAACGCGCTATATAACGTCAAGCGTGTCACTTTGCCGAATGTTTCAACTGAATAAACACGAAATTCTGCAAGAATAAAAATTTCCACCCACCCACCCTTCTATTTTACATGTTGGAGGAACTAATCTAATGGACGATATATTTATCTATCTCATTATATAGTTATTTTCATGCAGGGTAATCCAAGAGGAACAAACGATCAATTCTATCGTATCGCTGGAAATGTTCTTGCTGTATCGTTATGCTGGATGTGGTCTTGCTTTAGTTATGCAGGATAATTAATCCAAGAGGAAAACACCAACAATTTTATTGCTGTGAATGATCATGTTGTATATATCTAAACTTGTTGATGTTGAATAAAGTTTTGGTTCGGGGTTGAAGTGTTCCAAATGGTCAACTTCATTGCCCATAGACTCAGATTATTTCATGGAAATATAATCAGTCGAATCGTAAGGACTGTCCAAGGGGATTATCACCCATTGGTTCAGGTAATGTCGGAGAGGGTCGCAACCTTGATGACAGGGCTCTATCGGGGTTTATACCACTAGGGCATTTAGTCTCTCCTAGCGGGTCTCATGTATACACCCGCGGGATGAAAACATAAGGCTAGAATGAGTCTTTGGGTTGACCAGAGTATAAATATTGGTTCACTTCAGTCTTCACCCCGAACCCGTTCTCCCACAAATTTGGCGTGTGTTTAATTTAATTACCGGTGAATTTTAGTATATAATGTGCTTGGATCATTAACCATTATTTGTATCATGCAATATTAAATTTCCTCTCGTTTAAAAACTTATAACAGGTCATTTCCGTTCCATTATTGTTTTGTTGTAATACGTATAATGTGGCTAAAAATAATTTTACTAGATTATAGAAATAATAATTAAAAGCTATGGTGTTCTTTTTCTTATACAGATTATTTGAAGACATCTTCCTTCCCTGACGGAGAATGCAAGGAAACGTGGAAAGAATTAAAATATATGGCAACAGAGACAGGAGGTAAAGTATTTCCTGTAGATTACAACTGCGATGAATCACACGATAATCAAGACGACACTAAGATGTTGGAACATTTTATCCAGGTTGTCAATTCAAAATGTAAAGATGCATTAGGAAAAGAAGAAAATTCCGACGCAGAACATTCAATCGATAAGAGGGAAAATTTTTATAAGAAGCTATTTCGCTTAATCAATGGTGTAAGTGCATGTTGTCCAGTACGTAAAAAAGAGCCAGAAATTGAAAGTCCCAGAAAACTGACATCGTCCAGATCAAATTGTTTTGGACTAAGCGCATGTAGTGTGGAGCAAAGAGTCAGTGAGTTAGAAGCAATGCTTCGAGAAAAAGAAGAAGCCGTTTCAAAATATAAAAAAGAAAGCGCAGAATTTCAGGCAAGAATTACCACGCTACAAGAAAACTTGAGGGGGACTGAAAAAATTTTGGATATCATAGCCAATGATCATGATGATCTCAATGCTGAAATTGAAAAAAAGAAAAGAGAGGCTGTATTCAGAGAATTGTTTCGACTCAACCAGGGCAGCATTTCCTCCACTGAAAATCCACAATCATCATCACATACTTACACCAATTCAGAACATCAAGTGATTTCACAGGAATCGAGTTCCAGCGCAGAACAAAGCTTAGCAAATGAACCAACAAACGCCATCGAACGGGAACTGTACAACATTTACAAAATGTTGCTGCTGTATATTTCTGGAATGTTATTGCATGATGACAAGCTGAAGCTTAAAAACTGGGCAGCAATCAGTTATTCTGTTGACGTTTCACATAGCGCATTTCAGATCTTGGTTGAGTTGGATAACAAGGGAATCATCAGTTCTTCAAACTTAATTGTACTGAGAGATTTCTTTGAAGAGATTATCCGCTTTGACCTAGTACTCATTATTGAAGATTTCTTGGCAGGAAATTACACCTCCTTACGAAGCGCTCGTTCGGCCAGAAACAAAAACCGCAGCACACGCGGTAATGGAGCAGCCAGAGCAATTATTGTCCATCCTCAACACCAGGAAGCGAGTGAAAGTTCAAGTCCAAGAACGTCCGTGGAAGATACGGTTGAGGTAAAACGAGAATTGAGGCATAACATACCACATGAGCAATCACTGCAGGTCACGGCAGGTGCAACAGGAAACCAAGTAGTTGTTGACGGCTCAAGACACGGCACAGGTAAGGCTATTTGCAAAAATATCGCTTTTGGATGTATTTCTTAACACAAATCTTTGGTATAACATTACTCTTTTGAAACAACACGAAACGTATACCCATTATGGCTTCGTCTATGTAATGAGACGCGTTCATTATCCTAAAAATATAGTTAATAAAAATTTCGAACATACAAACAAGATAGTAATGTATTATATATGTACTTATAGCCAACATTACAAATAAACAAAGCTAAAGTATACATGTAATACACTTACACTGTGGCCTTTCAAATATATCCAAATAAGGCCTATAGGCCTACCGTATCCTAGTTTATACTGTACAAATATAAATCAATCCTCAACGAATGCCAATCCATGTCAAGTTATCTTCGGGGGTAAATCAAATCAAATTCTCATCAAGAACACATCAACTACAGCTTAGATACTAAGTTAACATTTTGGCGGGAATTATAACTCATCCCAGTCCCTGAGGTTCGCAATTAACATTTAGTGGAAAGGTCAAAATAATTAAAAGGAATAAGGCCGCATATATTGATGGTAAAATTTCCTTGGATTAAAATCAAACCTTCCTTAAAAGAAATATTATCTTAATTATTATATCTTAATCTGGCAATAAGCCTTATCCAAGCTGAGAAGTTTGATAATGACCAATCTTGTCAACGTCTAGTCTAGCATACCGGTAGTGGTTTGGGGAAGGAAATAAATGCACGCAGTAGAGCTTACCAAAATGTGAAGGCACAATACTATTGATTTATTGTCCGATACAGTACATAAGAAATTGACTAATGATAAATTAAAACAACACAGGTAGCAATGGAAACAAGTTGTCCAAGCCTCAACGAGCACCGGAGCCACAACAGGATCGCATAAATAATCACCAGGGTCACGACAGCAGTGCGAATAACGCAGGACCATGGTTATGTGATCATTATAAGAGAAGATGTCTTGTAAAATTTGATTGTTGCAACATGCATTGGCCATGTCACCGTTGTCACAACAATAAAAGTACCTGTGGTCGAAGGAAGTTAAAATCTCGTGATATCAAATTGTTAAAATGCATTTTTTGTCAAAGAGAGCAACCGGTAAGTTTATTGATGGAATTTTAATTATCTCGCGATCAAATATGGCAGATACAAAGTATCTTAGTTAGTATTTTGTAGCTACATGAAGCAAATGATTAAAAAAGCAATGATTAAAAACCATTCGAAGAGTAAAAAACCGGCCTTAATCAGGAACCTGTGTTGAAATATCATTATTCTTATTCGGAAAAAAATGTTTATTTGGAAAATTAGCGCGGTGGAGCTTTAAAATGTTTCAGTCGTTTTTTGCGTAGTCACAAAATGAACATTCCACAGGAAAACCCAAATCCGAACGTAAACTTATGATTCCGTATGCATATCTATGGATACTTTGGAATCACTTTGAAAATTTGGTTCCAAGCACTGAACTATATATTTAACTGGATTCATATTAAAAATGTTCTTTTACTTCCGGGATTTTTCATCAGAATATTGAAAGCGGAATTAATTGTGATCATAGAGTGTTTAAGATTATTACCATTAACTTCTGAATGCTTTCATTTTATTTTTTATCTATGAAAATTAAGCAATCTGATTGAGCAATCTGATATCATAGAAGAAAAAACTTTTCTCCACACATAAAACTTAAAAATATGGACCAACTGTAGTGAAAACATGATTTTTCTGCCCATTTGTTAAAGTACTTTTCGTGTACATGTTGTAAACAAAAAAAATATTAAAGCCGTGGCCCTTGGCAAACAAAGTTGAGGATGTTTTTTTACCGTGAAATGACCAGAATAAAATTACAGCATACCTTGTTCATTGTCCAGTTTTAGTAGAAAGCGTTGATCGAAGTCAAAACACATTCATTCATTCACTGCATGATTCACTTTGTGAGTTTTTTTAATATGGCCAAAGCAAGTAAACACGAAGATATCCTTTTCGAAGAAACACGGAATACCAGAAAACCAGGCCAAAACCTTTCATTCCCATGCTTTTCTGCTGCCATATTTAAAAATATCGTGTACATTTTTACAGAAAACAATGGTTTTTTGTGAGTTTCTTGCCAGTTTTCTCGAGTTTTTCGTCTTCGTGTTTTCTTTTAACGTTCAAGTTTTGTCAGCCTCGCTTTGAATTAACAATTGCACTGATCTCAAATTATTAGGCCACACAGGAATTTTCAATTTTAATAAATTCTTAAATTTTACCTATGTTAAAAAATAAACACGTTATTTACAGGCAGCGTCGGTCCGGATGAGAAAAACTGTGTCCTCGGTCTTGAAAACGTCCCTCGCCCTTCGGGCTCGGGCCGTTTTCAAGACCTCGGGCACAGTTTCTCTCATCCGGACCTCGGAACCGGTGAATAACATATATATATATATATATATATTAAAAAAGAAATATATCGGAGAAAATTCAAGAAATAGACGAGGTGCGTACATTTACTTACATATTTACAGTTTCTTTCATTCACTGAAATGTTTCTATCGGCCAGTAAGCTATTTTGGAAGCGATTATGAATATTCAGTTCACCTTTGGTAAAATATAAATATCCAGGCAACTTTCTATAGACTTTCTGGTGTTTCTAAGCGCGAAAAGCCCCATGGGAACGCAAGTTTCTAGTTTAGGAATTGAATTTGGCGGTCATTTGTGAGTGAAATGATTAATATCTCCCTACAAGGATATATCGATAACAAATGGCCGCTATATTCAATTCCTAAACTTGAAACTTGCGCTCCCATAGCCCTTTTCGCGCTTAGAATTTAAGGTTTTAGAGTTTAAGGCTTGGAAAGGACGACCTTTTTGAATTTAAATCATTTTCTTACGTTTTGATTTGAACTGACTTGCAGAAACACACGAATCAAAGCAGTGGCTAGCCTAGTTTATTACAGGGGTGTATATAGTTACCATTAGTTCCTTCCTCTGGAACGTGGGTGGAAAATAGTCTGGTGCTTGGGGAAAGAAACTGATTCTAAAAGAGGAAATGAGTGAAAAGAAGAAGGATGGAAAAAGAAAGGGAAGGGAGTTAATTAATGATATTTTTCTTCCAACTAAACATTGTTTTTTTCTTCTTTGGCAATAAGATTAATGCTACCCTAAAAAGGCAGGAAATAGCCACTCTGAACTTCCAGGATTTATTAATTTTCTGGTAACAAGCACCTTGAACACCTTAGCTACACAGGATCCAACAGCATGACTAACCAATTGGCTTATTTACCACTTTTTGAGCATTTACTACTCCTGATCAGTCTTCCTTTATCATTTCTGGTAGGGGATGTAGGTATATTCTGGTGGGGGATGTAGGTAACTTCCAGACGAAGGGCCTTCGCTCGAAACGTCGAAGTTCTCATTGTATTTTTTAGGTAGTTTTATACAACAGTCAACCGCCGTATTTGCTAACTCTACCACACTGGCACCCCACGTTTGAGGTATGTGTAAGCCTCGTTCATCGTCGTCACCAGCAAAACAGATGCGGGTAAATGCCTTACAAGTTAAGATAAGGAGAAATCAGAGTTAGATTTTGGTGTTGCCATAGGTGTACGGGCCAAAAAAATTTTATGGGAGTGGACACTACTTTGCCCGATGAAAATAGAAATTGCCCGACATTATTAAATGTCTAACAAATACATCTTAGAAGGAACACCATGCTCTTTATAGTTGCATTTTATAGGGTAAAGTATCATGCAGTGTCTTCTTTAAAGGAATTTTCACTGAGGGGACGAAAGGTTTTAACAGATTATTCAGGCCGTTCATGTTATTTAACAATAATTGTTTTAGTAAAATTACATACCGATAGGTGATTATTTGGAAAAAAAATTTAAAATGTACATTTCAAAAATATTTTAATTGAATATTGTGTAAGCCGGGAATAATAGTAGATTATTAATAAGTAGATGATTAACTAAGGTCAATCTTGGAATCTTTAAAATTGTATAAATTCCTAAAGAAATCCCAAAGACTATGCAAAATCTTGATTTAAAAAAAATCCTAATCAGAGCCCTCAATTATTTTTCAATTCGGATATCGTCATTATCTACAAACCGGCGAACTGGTCAAAAACCGGAAAATAAACGCCAAAACGTTGCAAAAAATATTACGCTCCCCAGTTGTAAAGTTAAAAACCCCTGCAAATTATTCAGATTACAATTTATGCTATTTATTATATGACAAGACTTCATGACATACAACCAAATTGCCCAACTCTTGAGTAGAAATTGCCCGACTTTACCATTCTTCTCAAAATTGGGGCTGTCCCCTCCCCTGCCCCCCCCAAACATATAAATTCAAGTTTGTATATAGCTACCAGTGTAAATGCTTTCCCCCAACTAATAATTTTGGAAGAGTTACTTACTTCCCCTGCCAGAAGCTAATAAAGAAACAATAAGTGAAACTGATCACGCTTGGTAAATATTCAAAAAGTAGTAAATAAGGTAAATGATGAATCCTGGAAGTTTAGAATGGCCATTTCGTGCATGATTAGGGTGATATTATTGCAAAAGAAAAACAAACAATGTTTATTTAGAAGAAAATAATTATCTCCCTTCCTCTCCCATTTCCATCCTTCCTCGTCTCAATAATTTCCTCTTGGAGTCAGTTTATTTCCCCAAACACCTGATATTTCTTCACTCCCCCCCCCCCCACACACACACACAATCTCCGAAAGGCTGGAGCAAATGGTACCTATGTACACACCTGTTAGTAAACTAGGCTACCCACCCCTTTGATTCGTTTGTTGCTGTAAGTCAGCTCAAATTAAAACGTAAGAAAATGATTTAAAGGATATTTACAGAAATATGCTTATGTTTTCTACATACACGTTCTCAATATTTATATTAATTCATAATCGCTTCCCAAATACCTTACTGGCCGATAGAGACATTTGACTGCATGAAAGAAACCATGCAAATATTTATTTTTTAATATAATGCAAGCATTTAGAAGTTAAAGGTAATAATCATAAACACCCTACAATCACACTTCCGCTTTCAATATATACTCTGATGAAAAATGCGCGAGGTTAAAGAACATTTTTATGTGAATCCAGTTAAATATATAGTTCGGTGCTTTGTAGCAAAGCCTCAAAGTGATTCCAAAACATTTTTCTGCGTGCGGCTAAATAGAGGAACAACTGCGCCATCTTCGACTTTATCGCGTAGAAAAATGCCGGTCATATATATAGTGCGTATAGTTGAAATATTTTTTTAGATATGTACCAATGCCCCCGTCCCTTACGCTAACCGCTAAACGTTTAAAAAAATAAAAAATAAAAAAGTCAAGTTTTTGAATGAAGACTACCGCGGGTGTACTCTATAGGACTTGTTTCAAGGGCTTTTCAAGTTCCCTTGTAAGTTAGAATTTAGAATTTTTTTATTTTTTTTAGAATTTTCACAAATAGTGACACATTATTATTACAAAATTAAACTATAGATTAAAACTATAGTGGCGAGGTGACCTCTAGAAACCGTAAGGCTTATCAATAAAGTCACCCCATGTATATACAAGTGTAACTTACAATCCAAAGACTTTTAGTGTAGCTTCAGGCATTAATTAATCAATTAAGAAGAATTTCATTCAAGTAGTATTCAAGGACTTCAAGGAGTAGCATGAATCCTTTCTGCATCAAGTGCCTTAATCGGACATTACAACGTAATTGCTTATCGTGTTTCGCAGTTCAACGAGAGTTCACAGTTCTGTTGTGCCTGTGGCATTAAATTTGCTGAATACTTCTGCGCAAGATGCAAGCACCTGACAGGAACGGATGATAACCCATATCATTGTGACAAATGTGGTATTTGCAGGTAAGAGATGACATGAAAAAAACTTAATAGGTTAATAGCAAAATCATGTTAAAATGATTGAACCAGGCAAATATGCATGGTCATATTAATGAACTTATAAGTTATACTATTATCAACCTTTATTATTTAAAGTTTGTTCGTTCACGTCAACCAGGTAAAATATGAGACATGTTTTCGCTTGATTACTGGTTTCAATACCCTGGTTGCCAGAGGTTCTTGTTTAATTCCGCCCTATTATGCTCGCTCGTATTTTGCTTCACGCGGGGCGGAAGAGAACCTCTGGTGGCACGCGATATGAATCTCACTTCCCTTGGTACAAATTTTGAACCAAGCACATGATTGGTCAGTTATAATTAGCAGTTGTAGAATCGATGTGATTGGTTAAACAAAAAACCGGCTTGCTATACAAAAATAACAAAATGTTAAATGTATGTAATTCGCCATACATGATTTGGATACGCTAACATCATATATTCTTCAAATATTAATGCATTTATACGTATATTCCTCTGGGGCCATTTCAAAATTTCTCTGACAATCTGACAAGAAACAGTATGACCGGAAGTTAACTGTTCAAAATACGTCACAAAATAGAAAACCGGTTTTACAAGTTCTGTAACTGTAACTGAACATGGAAGTGAGATTCATATCGCGTGCCACCAGAGGTTCTCTTCCGCCCCGCGTGAAACAAAATACGAGCGAGCATAACAAGAAGTCAAGAATCTCTGGCAACCAGGGTATGGTTTCAATTAAATGAAACAAAACCTTGTCAAATTGCGCCGACACTCTAGTGTCTTCATCAGTGTTCATTTCAAAGTTGTATCGCGGCTCCTTATATAATCGAGGAGTGACGTTGTCTGCCAATAAGGTGCAGATAGCTTCCGTCATCACTATTCAAAGCACGATGATTTACTTTCACCCATGATGAAGACACTAGACAGGAGTGTCGAAATGTTTCGTCGCCAGTGCAATTTGACTGCTGGGCATTGCATTCATTTAACTCAAACCAGAGTAGCGAAAGAAAATAAACCTTCATTTTGTTTAATAAACAGCTGTTCTATCATTTAAACTTTAGAATTCACGGAGATAGATCATTCCACTGTGATGTATGCGGTGTTTGTCTGGACGTTCAGCTCAGAAATAATCACAAATGTCGCGCTGATTCAGCTCACGATGAATGCTGTATTTGCCTTGAGGTAAATCTTCTATATTAGCTGATTGCCTTTGAGTTAGTGTTAAACTGTGCATTCCCGCATTGAAAAGATCCAATGAACGCACCTTTATTCCATTTGGCAAACATATATAAACTGTGAGCAACTGTGCATTAGCCACCAAAGCAAAGCTAGTCGAACTGTTGAGATCGATTAAATGAACACCATTTTCCCATTCGACAAACGATGGTCAGCTTGCATTTCTCTAACATAATATTTATGCGTTGTATTAATGGCTAACATGGTAACTAAGTCAATTTGCAATATTTACACTGGCATTTATCATAAATACATTCAAAAGTTAGGGATGTGCCAGATAACACATGCTTTGCCGGATACCGGATTGTACCGGATAATTATGCACCAGATACCGGATAATAATCAGATGCTGGTACCTGGACAAACCTACACTATTTTCCTCCATGAAATAATTTATTTCATATAACATACTTTAAAATAAAACAAAACATTTGGCATGGCGGTCGATGGATAATAAACATCAGGGAGGAGTAACACTAGGAAATTATTTTTCTGCAATGCATTTTTATGTACCGCAATCCCAGTCATTGTTTGGGTTTCACAATTTCGTAACATACAAAAACATCAAGGGAAACATATTTTCGGTGTAACAGTTCTAATACAGTTCAAGTACTATTCGGTAAATATTCGGAAAATTTACCGGATGTCTTGTTTCTCGCGTAGCACTGGCATTATCATTTTATGCTTAGTATTTAACATCTTAACACTGGCCTTATAATTTCATTTGGATATTTTCATGCGCATTTTTAATGATTACATTAATCCACGTTTGTTTCTCGTAGGACGCATTTACCGGATGTCAAATCTTGCCATGTTCACACAAAGTCCACAAGGAGTGCGCTACACAAATGATCCGAAGTGGAATGTATGTATCTAATATTTTTAATTTTCAAATTGATATAGTCGCATATTCGTAACTGCCAAGAGTGAAAGTTTCAGAGATGGATCCATAACACCTATGACTTACTGTAAAAATGTTTAATTGCGCACGAAATAGTACCTACTGCCTTAAAAGAGGCGGTGAAGTCCGGTCCGTTCAGTGCATGTCTGATGCGAGATGTAAACAAAGTCTTTGATCCACTTCTTCTGACAGATTTTTACTAGAAACTTGCATGGTTGACGAAGCAACGAGTAAATAAATATATCACCACGATTTAGAGTGCATCATCGACTGTGCTGAACAGTCTTGACCGCCTCTTTAAACGAATTATATCTATTTGTTTTGTCACACAATAGTACGACCCATCTACTTTCAACCTTTTTTCTTTATTTATTTTAGCACTCGCTGTCCCATCTGCAGGGAGAGTTTTGCACACAAGTTAGAGAGACGGCCCTTTGCGAAAAAATAGGAAGAATCAAGGCAAGAAATAGCCATCTATTCAACGATATATCCATAGTATAAGGGGCTAACTCCAATGTGCGCTTAAAAATTTAGCTTACTGAAGAATTCTGAAGTTAATTAAGGCCATGTTACGCGAGGTTATTTTGTTGCAACTGGAAACGCAATTTATAACCGAGCCTTGTTTTTTTGTAGAAAAGTATCAATCGAAAGTGTGCGAACATAGCGCACCTTTCATGCCTGCAGTATTTTTCATTCTCATTAATTTCTTTGGTCGCTCCGGCTAGAGGAAGAAAAGCTACCTCTGCAAAAATTTAATTATACCAAGCATGATTTGTATTGGCTGAAGTTTGAAGTTTGAATTAGAAGAAATTTGCATCAAAAATGTTAATTATTGTAAATACTGAAGTCATTTTTTTTAAACCAGACAAAAGTCACGTTATTATCATTATAATCAATATACCATGATCGTGATATAATCTAAGTGATATATTTACACCAACTAACTCAATACAATTACACCTTAAATTGTAATTTTAATTAGTTTTAGTTTAGAAATTAATATTTTGTAATTTTACATTAAATTCGTAATTATATTTAGCAGCACAGCTCTCTGGATGAGCATACTTATATGAAGAGATTACCATGGATAAATAAAGTGATTGATTGATCGATTGATTGATTTCACAGTCTTCTGACTGATTGATTGTTTGACTGATTGATTGGTGATATAAAAAATTGTACGTGGGAACCAAAATAATAGAAGTTCACAGCGAAAAACATGGAAGCAAAGTACACCTGGCCTCAAACAAATTTCTTACGTTAAATAATTGAGCATGTGAGGAATGCATACCTTCAAAT
Organism: Trachythela sp. YZ-2020; assembly: GCA_016169945.1. Taxonomy (NCBI): domain Eukaryota; kingdom Metazoa; phylum Cnidaria; class Anthozoa; order Malacalcyonacea; family Clavulariidae; genus Trachythela; species Trachythela sp. YZ-2020. The sequence continues at coordinate 143,607 of JADLSH010000208.1, forward strand.
ACAATATTATAGTTCATAATTGCAGCCAAAATAATATATGCCAGCCAATGTTAAATCGTTTGCCCAAAACTCTTCTGAAATTTCGACCAGTACTCATACACGTCGTCATGTTTATTGCGTGCAATGATTTTGCTGATTTGCAGCTCTCACGAAAATTTGATGTTCCGAGGGGCACAAATACCGGAATCCCCATATATGCGAAGATAAAATTCATTGTAATAAAGATGACAATTAATCATAATATATAAAACTTCACCTGTCTGACATTTCCATGTCTGACATTTCCATGAAACTGACAGATAATAACATAAAACGTTCGCCTGTAATAATAAGTACCTTTCAATGTTTGAAAAGAATAATTCCTTGAATTTTATATAACCTAAGAATAGAACATCCTAGTGATCATCCCCCGGATTGTTTACTCGATCGAGGAGTCACTCGTTTTGAATTTAACCTCCATTAAAAATGTGAAATGTGAAGTTTTCGCTAAAGATGAAATACAATACAACTTTTATAACTCGGTGTAACTTCCGGCCAAGTTTAATAATTCTGACAATTGTAAGAGTAATCGGGCAGGTCGAGAAGCGACGAGACATCCAGTAACCAAGGCTTTAACAAAAAACTACGTAAAAACTTAATGAATATCCTTGCAATATTCTTCAGTCAACTATCATTAGGTTCAAGTATAACTTTGGGAAAATGATTGAAATGTCCAGCGATAACGATAGCACAGCCAGGGAAAAGGACTTCAACCTTTGTTAGGGATTCAGATAATATTCCAAAATTTGATGGTCATGCTAAGAAGGAGGGTGGTAGACACAGCCGGCAATAACGCATGGCACATCTCTCGGTAGTATAACTGGCCTGCCCAAAGTACTCCAAAATTTGGATCTTTCGAGCTCATCCAGACGTCTACATTTTATTTGATCTCTGGTATAAAGACAGACACCTCAATGTAGTCCGAAAATAGGATCTCGCCTGATAAGATTGCAGTTTGCCAGAGATACCACATTATCCTCAACAGTGTTTCTAAGCCACGTCTCGGAAATAAAACGAAAATCAAAGTTGCGTTGAGATATAAGGACCCTGACCTCTTCGAGTTTAGGTGCAAGAGACATGACGTTTGCCATTTGGCAACACAGGTTTCTGTAGTGTATACTGGTTATCACGTACGCCCAACACGAGCAAGATCCCCAGTTCAATCGTGGGCAGAATATATGTGCGCCATTGACTTTTGACACTGTGAAGAATATAGAGGCTTATAACTGGGATAAATTCAATGCTAGTACTATCTCCGCAATATTTTTTATCCAATAAGCTTGGATTTGGGTCAAAAATACTAGCCTACATCCCGTTAAAATATTTAAATGCTGCAGTGTTCTAATAAAGTGCATGTTACACATAAGTAATCCACCATCGTCAGTAATATCCATTCTTAAACGAAAAGGCAAAAAAAAATGTAATTAGAAAACTCACCCCAAAATTTCAGTCAGGAGTGGGATTCGAACCCACGCCCATATTCATGGACCAGAACGTCCAGCCGTCCAACATGAATGGAACAAGTTTTCGCTCTTAAGTCTGGCGCCTTAGACCGCTCAGCCATTCTGACTGTTTGCGAGATCCCTAAAACAAACGCTTAAGCCATTTCTGCCATCAATACATGTCTCTTTTCATTTAAACTGAGACAAGTTGGCAAAAAGCGTTGTTTAACGGCAATTATGTATTGTATCATACTTATTGATGTTGCATAACATGACATGTTGACGTAATAGACGACAAGATCAGTCGTATTTACCACATTACTCCACATATTTAGCCAAATTTTGACCAAATATATTCTTGAATATACAGGCTTTTCGTGATGCATGTTACTTTACCCATATAATTTCGCTATACATATGCATAACTGTTATATTTACGATACTGCAAACATAAGATGAGATTTAATCAGTACTCCATCAAATTTATGACGTGCGCACTCGCAAGGTCTCCAATTCGATCCTGGGCAGAAACATATGCGTGCTATATTTCCCTTTGAGACTGTGAAGAGTATAGAGGCTTATAATTTGGTTGGCATAAACGTTAGTACTATCTCCGCAATATTTCCAATCCAATAAGCTCGGATTTGATGAGAAATACCTCACCTTAACCTGTAACCGTTAAAATATATCTATGCTGTAGTGATCTAATGAAAATGTATTTTACACATTGTTAATCCACAATCGTCTGTAATATCCATTCTTACATCAAACCAAAAGAAAAACAAATGTAATTACAAAACTTACCCCAAAAATTTAGTCAGGAGTGGGATTCGAACACACGCCCATATTCATGGCTAGAACGCCCATCAGTCCCACATAATGGGACAAGTTTTCCCAGTTGAGTCTGGCGCCTTAGACGCATAATTAATACGTCATTGTTACGACCCGCGAACAGGTTTTCAATCCGACATGATTTGTACTACAAATTTAAAGTTCTTATAAATATAAACAAACCCCAACCCCAATATTAACCCCTTTCCTAACCCTAACCAGTCTTAGAAAGTCAAAATTATCGAGAGAAAAAACTTTAAAAACTTAACAAAAAAATTTAAGAAAAAGTGTTGGGCACGGGCTTGAACCTACAATACAGTATAGCCCCAGCTAACGCACGCCCTAACCCGCTACGCCACAGGCAAGCTCGCTGAAAAGAACGGCAAAAAATACTATTTATATTAACTTACTATTAATTCCTACCAGCCTGTTTGCGGCTCGTAATAATGACGTATTAATTATGCAGGCGGGATGCTTTCGTTTGCTTGGGATGCTTTCGATTGCTTATGGAAAAAAAAATCGCCTCGGCGATCGTGACTGTTCGCGAGAAGCCTAAGCCAAACGTAACATGCACTTATGCTATTTCTGCGATCAATACATGTCTCTTTTCATTTAAACTAAGTCAAGTTGGTCATATTGACAATTCAACGTATTGGACAAATAAAAAATGAAATCAATAGTACTTCTTTAATCTCGATTTAGGATGGATGTTAGATAGGGACCGAGATAAAAATGTTGTACTGATTGACGCGACTTCGAATGTGGAATACCGAGATAATTATTCGTAGTCGCTCTCGGCGTAAAGATGGAGACACGCCCCTGGTCTATAGTAATAATAGTTGGAGACAATACTTGGAGAAGCACTTGAATAATAGTCATAATAAGATCATTTACAGCCAAACCTATTACGGACAGTTGCCAGCATCCCTACCTCTCTGTAATACGGTCACTTTGCCGAGTCCCTTCATTGTCCATACTAGATTGGAATGTCGAAATGTTGGGTCGAGAATGTAATTTGTTCAGGGGTTACATTTATTTACTTAAACTAGGCCGTCAGCTAGTGCACCAAAACGTTTAGTTTCATTGGACACCTCGCTAAGCTAGAAGAAATTTACATATTCTTATAGATTAAGACACGCTGAATCCAAATCTAAAAAGTTCTTGTCGAGCTACCCTGCAGTTTTTTTTGTATTTCTCGATTGAAATCTTAAAAAATTAATATATTCACTGCTTTGAACTACGTTTATTAGCAATTCCGTGCAAAACTCATCGTTCAAAAGCGTTTCGTAAGAATCGGACCAATAGCCTGCTTACCACCTACAACTCGGGCATATATCTCTGGTCATTTGAAGATGTACAAAATAGTGATGTACAAAACATTTGTAAACAAAATATTACGTATTTAATTCATATCAGGTTCCCGATAAAAATAAGCTTTTTTCTGATATGATCGTTTGAATGTTGTTGTTTTTGACAGCGATGAAGCGTAATATGGAAGCAGTAGAGCTTTGTAAAGATATCGAGGGCTTTGTAAGGAATATTGACAATGGATAAGGTAGTTTTCGACGGGGAAACGAAGGCCAACACGAGGATGCTTTCCCGACATTAGCGTTTGCCCTACTTCGAATACGAAAATCCGTTTAACTTTCAGGTATCTATGGCTATTGCCAAATTTTCTGATGCACTAAAAAAATTGACGCAGAGAAGTTATTTCCTTGTAGTTTATGCGACAAAGTCTGCGAAGGACGGCCTATAACAAGGTCTGACACACGAAATCAGAACTTGGGAACACATAACGAATTGACTAAAGCTTGGCTTATATATCTTCTAGTAAATATCATTGCTTCAATAAACGATGCAATTGTGTTTTGGCAAAGCACAAGAATACAATAAATAATCTGAAGACTCAATATCTGCCATCTGCTACGGCATTTGATAAGGTTTTATATCACCAGTGAAACATCAGTTGAAAGCATGTCAACAGGGCATAATAGCCCAGCAGAATATGGACGTGAGAATACAGACGTGAATCGTGTCACATATATATATAATTATGCATTATAATATAATGCATAATTATATATATATGTGACACGATTCACGTCTGTATTTTCACGTCCATATTTTATCTCAAGAAATGAACAGTACCAGACAATATTGCAATTTTGTTTCAATTTGAATTGTTTTATTTACAATTAATAATCAGTATTTACAAAATACATTACATTATTACACCCTATCATCGTTGTGTTTGTGTAAAATATCACATTTATTTTCTCGACAAGGCTTTCGATCTGTGAACCCTGATCTATATCTGTGCAAATAATACACATTATATTGTTTTGCACTGATGTATATGTGGCTAACTGATTGAAGGCCTTGCCAAAATTAAGGTTTGCTTTTCTATTGCTGCTTAACAAGTTAACAGGAGGCATAATAGATGGGGTAGTCTACCCATTATAAAATTATATAATAAATCTGCCTCATAATTAGGCACTTTCTGAATACAGCAATCATATGCCCCAGCCACACAACAATCTAGCAACTGATGGTACAAGACACCTGGGCATAGGCGTACGGGTACAACTTTCTTTGGGGGGGCAGCCGAAATTTCGCCCGAATTTTAAAGCTTAACCAAATTGCCTGAATTTGCGATAACATCGTCTTCATAACAATAATAACCACTTATAATTGTTTTTAACAGATTAAGTATATATTTTCTTGTCGACGCGGGGGAAGGTTTAAAAACATTTCCCGGAAACTCTTCTAATTGATATTTATCTTCTAAATTTATAATATTTATCAATTTTGCCTGAATATTCGTCAACCATTTGCCCGAATCACTTGAATCTCCAAATTTTTTTGGGGGGGGGCAGGTGCCCCCCTGCCCCCACGTCCCGTACGCCTATGCACCTGGGTACAAGACACCTGCAACTAGAGAGTTCAAGGGCTGTTCTTGATGAGGTTTCAGTGGTGCAGAAGCTACAAATCTAGGGGCAAGGCTGCAAAACTGCTTCCAAGGGCATGTCAAGAGGCAGTCAGGGTCACAAAATTGACCAAATAGATATTAAAAACAATGAAATTTAGGGGATAGATAGAGTATAAAAATTGTTTATATCAAAGCACATCCCAGGTGTGCTAAAACTTTTACATTGAGAAATCTCAGGTGCAGCATTGACCAACTCGGCAGTCTGGACAGAACAGATGTACTAATGTGCTTTGAGGAATAGTGGGCTGACATGAAATGCTCAAATGCATCTTCTTTCATTTATATTTTACTCCAGGAGTGTTTACTGTACAGTATACAATCTTAATTAAACTACATACAAATATGAATCTACATATAGTAGCAAGACTTTTGGGATCTTAAAAATACATAAAACAAATATGCTCTATAATTAACTAATAAATACTGTGTATGTATATTGCAGTGAACAATGAGGAATATAAGTAATATGTATAGACATGGTGTTTAGACAAAGCGCAAGCGTATATAATATTATAAAGATAAAAACTTATGCCAAATGTACACAATGGCTTTAAATGAAGGTAGAACAGCAAGATATTGTCATTATTCTTGACCTCAAGAGCAGGTAATTGGTGCTCTTACAAAGGAACAGTTTGAAGAGCAAAGAAATAAGCTTTTGAATGAAATGTCAAATATGTAAATTTTAATAAAAAATATTCAACGTTGGCATGTACAATGTTTACATGTAATCTGCATGCCCAGTATAAAATGGTATACTAGAAAATCATAAGCTCTGGATCAGGACAATTTATCCAAGCAATGTCGTTTTGTGGGATGTAATTTTCTACTTGTGCAAACAATTCTTCGCAAGGCATGAAATCAGGCGAATAACGTGGTGGGAAAATAAGGAGAGCTCCAGTTGCATTAATTGCATCAATAACTTCCTGGCTATGCATGATGAATCGCTACAGGACTAATTCCATGATCATAAACTCCTCATGAGGATGTATTGCTATGGACGCGTAAGGCCTACCAATAATTTTTGTGTCTACATTTCCGAACACACGAAATTTTTGTCTGTACCGGGAGATTGTCCTTGCCGATAACTGCAACAGATAACTGACGTATTCGTTATCAAGACCTGGTAGTTCAGTAAGCCATATTACCCTCCACCGTAAATCTTGGCTATATGGTCGTGGAATTTTACAATCTTACTCTGCCTGACGAATAATTTATTAACAGTTTAAAACAGGGGAAACATACTCTGATAAAATCCCCATTATGCTTTTCGCGCGTATAGAGATCGAGGTTTTAAGGTTTTAAGTTTTGACCTCCAGAGGACAACCTTAATTGAATTAGCTGCATCTCGGGTCCCAATCATTTATTTAGTAAAATAATATATCCGAACCCTTTTTAAGCGGACACCTTACTTGAGGTCCCAATGAGCAAGTTAAACCCTTTTAAGCGGACAGACAACAGCTGTTCTAAAACAATTTTCAAAACAATCAACAGTAAATATCAGAAACTAACAAATTTGCCAGATTAATCTTTTCTTTCTTTACTTTTCTTTCAACAAGTCACAAAAAATCTATCTCCTTGCCTCATGCTGTGTTTTCTGTGGACCCCTTTTAAGCGTACATACCTTTTAAACAGACATCCCTTTTATTTTTGACTGTACATATATTTTGTATATAATTTTTCTATATAATTTTGGCATATAATTTGCGCTCGAAATCTACAAACACCATCAACATTCAGTTCTATCTAGTGAGAAGCCCAAAAAATTAGAATATGTTTCAAACACTGGCATTAGGCACCCCAGCATATATACACGAACTTGTGGTTAGCTCTTGATAACTGAACTCCGCAGCTCATTTGGCAGACCACTGCACCGGAATCGCAGGGCAGCAGTTTGGATTCCCGCCAGAGGCCTTATAGTTGCTTCTTTTCTCACAATCGCTCCTGCAGGTTAAGCCTGAAAATATGTATATAATTTTCGCTCGAAATTTCCATCTACTGGATGCGTGATTCTCTCCAGCGCGAGATTTTGTTGTTATATCTGCGTTAATCTTGTATAACCTATACTCACCTTTCCAGAATCGACAATGAAGCGTACTCCTTCTATAGTAACTGACGTCTCGGCAATATTCGTTGAAACCATGCATTTTCTTACCGACCTTCTGGTGCGACGTCAAAAACCTAACAAAATGCGAATAAATTTAAACGACTCTCCCTAACATCTGATCATTGACTAAGGTACTTATACTGAATAATTTCAACTGTTCTGCCAAGAGGCCCAGTAAGAGGCATCCCTGATATGTTCAGTGTTACTCCATGAGAATGCCGGAGAAACATGCAAGGAGAATGTCTGCGAATTTTGGTAGAGTCAAACTTGAAGCTCTCGTTTCACATGTGATAATTCTATAATTAAGCAAACGCATATTTAAAGAATCAAACCCTGGTCACAAGCACAACATGTGCCACCAACATCTCAATTTCTGACTTCAATTTTATTGAATGTTTGACTACATTATGTTGCTATATAGATTGCAAGTATACACACTTGTGATAGGTATACTAGTGAAAGAAATGGTGATGGTGGCAGAATGATTAGTGCATCTGCTTTTCACCTCCTGCAATATTGATTCCTGCAGTATGCATTTGTCTGATTAAAATTCTGCCTTAGTCACATGTGAAAGGAGTGTCTCAGATTGACTCTATCAAAGACCAAACCTCATGGGTGGAAGAGATAGCTGACCATCGGAACTTTTTCCCAGAAACTATTTTAGTTCAACAGAAAGAAACTAGCAATTTTTCAGAAAGAAAAGAATAAATCAAAAGATAAAATAGAAACTGAAACCTCCAAATGAACTATACAATTAAACAGTCTAATTTGAATAATTTTGCGTCACTGTTTTCCCATAATTTTCGTGGAAATATACAAGTGAACTAATTACAATATACTGTAGAACTTTCCTGTCCAATCATGTCCAACCAAAACCTGGGTTGTAGTATCATATTGTACTCTGAGAATAGGTAATAGTCAATAGTAAACTGTCCATTTGATCGTAACAACCTGTAAGAGATAAAGAAAATTTCGACTGGAGCGAATGCCTTTGTCGCCGAACTTCCAGCTGCGAACTTTTTTTTTCTCTCTTTCATGTAGTAAAAATGCAATAAAAAAACGTATGTATCGTATATATCGTACAATTATAATTAAAATATGGCCAATATAAAAGTTCTCTTGTTAACCAAGTTACTGTAATCTAGTGGTCATCAAGTGCCCTTCACACGCGCAAAGTCTCCAGTTCGAACATCCACAGAAACATATATACTTCATGTAAAATTTTGACAGTTTTTGCAAATAGGTTTGTTTAACGGTAATATGTATAGGAACAATATTTTCCCAATTGACAGCGTTTATAAATTTTACCATATTTCTTGATGTTGCAAACATAACAAGTTGACGTAATAATAATAGTCAAGATTAGTTATATTTACCACATTACTCCAAAGATTTTGCTAAAAAATCGCCAGAAAATATTCTTGAATGCACGCTTCTTGTTATGCATGTTACATTACCCATATAATTTCGCTATCTGTTATATTTACGCGACTGCAAACATACTGTAAGATGAGATTTAATCAGTACTCCATCAAATTTAATGTAAAACAATTTAATTTCATTTTTGCTTTACTAAGAAACGGTTTGGTAGAGTGATGTCATTTTCGATTGATTATAGTTCAACTTGATTTTCTTCAGAATAATATTACTGTGCACATAAACCACAAAAATTCGTATCTTAGCATTTTTGTCAAACATAATGCATTTGGTAACACAGGTTTCTGTACTGTGCATGGTGGTTATCACGTTCGCCTAACACGCGCAAGGTCCCCAGTTCGATCCTGGGCAGAAACCTATGCGCGCAATTTCCTTTTGACATTATGAAGATTAATAGAGGCTTATAACTGGATAGCGTCAATGCTAGTATTATCTCCATTCTTACATCAACTGAACAGACAAAAAATATTATTAGAATACTCCGCCAAAATTTCTGTCAGGAGTGGGATTCGAACCCACGCCCATATTCATGGACTAGAACGCCCAGGAATCCCACAAGAATGGAACAAGTTTTCACACTTGAGTCTGGCGCCTTAGACCGCTCGGCCATCCTGACTGTTCGCAAGAGGCCTCAACCAAACACGTATGCTATTTCTGCGATCAATACAAGTCTTTTTCCTTTAAACTGAGGCAAGTTGGTCCCATTCACGATTGAAACTATTGGAAAAATGAAATGAAATCGATAGTACTCTTTGAATTTCGATTTAGTGTTGATCTTAGATACGGACTTAAAGGAAAATTATGTACTGAATGACGTGAGGGCGGATGCAAGCTTTTCACCTGAGCTACATAAACTTTTCATAAAACTAAGGCTGTTTGGGGTACGAGTTCCTGTAGTGTAGTGTAGTGGTTATCACATGCGCTTTACACGTGCAAGGTCCCCAGTTCAATCCTGGGCAGAAACATGCATCGTATAAATTTTTACACATCTTCAAGTTTTTAGAATTAAAATATGTTGGCCAATATAAAAGAAACTTGTTAACCAAGTTTCTGTAATCTAGGGGTCATCACGTGCCCTTCACACGCGCAAAGTCCCCAGTTCGATCCTCAAAAGTAATATATATATGTTATTTACCGGTTGCGAGGTCCGGATGAGAAAAACTGTGCCCGAGCTCTTGAAAACGGCCCGAGCCCGAAGGGCGAGGGACGTTTTCAAGACCGAGGGCACAGTTTTTCTCATCCGGACCGACGCTGCCGGTAAATAACGTGTTTATTTTTTGACATAGGTAAAATTTAAGAATTTATTAAAATTGAAAATTCCAGTATGGCGAAATAATTTGAGATCAGTGCAATTGTGAATTCAAAGCGAGGCTGACTAAACTTGAACGTTAAAAGAAAACACGAAGACGAAAACTCAAGAAAACTGGCAAGAAACTCACAAAAAACCATGGTTTCTGTAAAAATGTACGCGATATTTTTAAATATGGCAGTAGAAAAGCATAGGAATGAAAGGTTTTGGCCTGGTTTTATGGTATTCCGTGTTTCTTCGACAAGGATATCTTCGTGTTTACTTGCTTTGGTACGGTGGCCCATATATGCAATGCACAACAGTAATTTGAAATGCACTACAACATTTTGCAATGCACTATAATATTTTGTTGAGACAGCTAAAAGTTTCGCAGTGCACAACAATATTTTCGCAGTGCACAACAATATTTTCGCAGTGCACAACAATATTTTCTCAGTGCACACCAATATTTTCGCAGTGCACAACAATATTTTTTCAGTGCACAACAATATTTTTGCAGTGCACACCAATATTTTCGCAGTGCACAACAATATTTTATCAGTGCACAACAATATTTTTGCAGTGCACACCAATATTTTCGCAGTGCACAACAATATCTTCTCGGTGCACATCAATATTTTCGCAGTCCACAACAATATCTTCTCAGTGCACAACAATATTTTCGCAGTGCACAACAATATCTTCGCAGTGCACAACAATATTTTCGCAGTGCACAACAATATTTCTCAATGCACAACAATATTTTCTCAGTGCACCGATATTTTTTTCGATGCACCGATATTTTTTTCGATGCGTCGATAAATTTTTCGACGTACGGATATATTTTTCGATATTTTCCCGCGCCTACTGTGGTTTAGCCCGATTTAAACACTGCAATACTGCATTATTCATAAGATGTATTGTTCTACTTGTGGTTCCCTTGTTCAAGAGTCCCTTAATTACTGTTCTGCTTGTGGTGAACGGTTGCAAAACAAAACGAAAGCAGGACAAAGCCAAAGGAGCGAGGCGAGTTCAAGTACGGAATCAAACACGTGTAAACGACAAACATTGTTGCCAACTTATGAACAGTTTGCTAAACGCAAGTCGGAAGAAAGACAGTCTCATTTTAAAGCAAAAAAAAGTGCGAAACCTAAAGCATGTGAGGTAACAATAAACATTGGTTTAATGGAGTATGTTGCAGATGAATTAAAGCCACTTAGAGGAGGGTCTTTGCCCCTGAAAATTTCTGACAAGGCCACTTATGAAGAAGTTCGCTCTGCTGCGATAGCAAAACGTAAATCATTCGACAGGCGATTTCAGGCGGAAAGAGGTTACGTAGTCGCATACCCTGATACAAGTATTGCCATGAATATTCCAGGCACCGAAGATGAGTTTGTTTTAAGGAGCTATAAGGAATGGCTTGGGAAGGCATATTCTAGAATAACTCTCTACTTAAGCCCAGTATCAGAGAAAGAGATTGATATTAACAATGAAGATGATGAGAGTGATATGACCATGGATGAAAACAATTTATTGGATACTGACATTATTACTGATGTTATTGATCAAGTTGGGGGAAATGAACATGAATCTGCAGGAGAAGAGCACTCCTTCCATTTTAGTTCTTTTGTGGCAACAGATTTTATGTAAGTCTATTAATATAAATGGCCTGTACCGTAAACATCCAAAATATATAAATTAACCTGTTAACCCCCATACCTAATTGAGTGCAACACGAGACCCCAAAGATAGAACCTATATATATTTTCACCTTTACGTGATAATATTTATTCAGCGAATATTGGGTCAAATGTTTACAAAATTTTGAATGTTTACAATATATATTTTTACAATCTACAAAATAGAATGATGGCAAACGCGAGTGCCCGCGATACTACCACACAATACTTCATGTAAGACCAGTATGTTATCCAAAAAAATTATATGACATATGTACAGTACACCCTCTCAAATAGTCCACCCTTCCCTAATAACCCCCACCTATAATAAGCCCCTGGGCCTTCTCTTTTAAAGGAAGATATTTATACGTCTCCCCTCCCCAACATCCCTGAAATATATGTCATCCCCTCCCCAACCATCTCTCAAACATCCCTGAAATATATGCAACCAGGGGGTATATACACAAAACTCAAATACAGTGGGACAAATTGGTAATTTTTTAATTTACAGACCTGTGGGTTTAACGGAAACAGAGGCAGTTGATGAAGCCATTGAGTTCAGCTTAAGAGAATTTCAAGATACCATTGAAACTGAAGAGAACAGTGTATCATTACAAGACACAACTGAAGCTGCAATGGTGAATTCTGTTAAAGATCATGTTGCAAAAGTTTTGACTGGCAATCCAAGACGCATCGTTGTTAGTAGATTACGAATTTGGGACACAGCTAAAGCCTTTTTCAAAAGAAGATCATTCATGGCTAAGACCGGTGTTTTGAAAGTAACATTCGCGAATTTATTTGAAGAAGAAGATGCCATTGATCAAGGAGGTCCACGAAGAGAGTTTCTTCATCTGCTCTTAAGAGCAATATGTCAAGATAGTAGTACTCTAACAAGTATGTACCTCCTGCAATTTTGATATATTATTGTTTGTTTTGTTCTGTTTAATTTTTCAGTATTTCTCTACTCCAGTGACTGAAAATGGTAATGCTCTAAACAATAATAACGTAATTAAATATATAGAAGTATAGAATGGTTTTAAAATATTTCATAAAAGCTGAGCAAATAGAAGACGTGCTTCAAAATCGTTAACTCACCCTAAGTGGCCATCCAACAGGCGGCCGTCCAACCAGGACTAGATAATCTGTTTTCCTTCCTGGCAGCAAAATTCCCAAACAAAAATTCCTGTATACGTCAGACTTAAAATTTTCTGCATGACAGAAATGGCACTGCCAGTAAGTAAATATATGTCAAAATTAAAATTTCATTTTATATCACAAGCAAGATAATTATCTGTTGTTTGTATTTATAAAATGACAAATATTTCCTGTGAGACATAAAAATTTCCTGTGAAGACTTTTTGTCAAAAATTTCCAGGCAGCTGAGTGCTGCTGGCACTGCCGGACATTTTCCAGCACTGCGTCCAACCGCCCTATGAGCGGCCACTTTTGAATTTAGATGGCTATTTTTAATAGACGGTCATGGATGGCCTAACAAAATATTTTCTTTAATTGGCAACTTATAAACTTATATTTCTTGAATACTTTGAGAGTTGTTAGCTGTTTGCTTTTTAGCTATTGCATACCTTTCAATGCCGTTTCGTCAAAACACTGAATTATGAGCATCTGACAATTGATTTCAATTTCAATGCACTGTATTTTACCACTGCCACGAACAATTGTTAGCCACACTTGTTATTTTACCAACAATTGTTACCCACACCCATGGTATTTTTTGGACAGGCATTTTTGGCATCCTGTCTAAATAATTATGTTCCTATTGTACATTTTTATAGGCACTTCACTTGGTTGTGTTATAAGATGCAACTTCCGTGCTTTGCAAAATGATGATTTTCGAACTGTTGGTCAAATGATCGCGACAATCATTGTGCAAGGTGGTGAGCACCCAAGAATTTTTAGTCCCGCCATATGCTGCTATATTGCCAAAGGAATTGAGTCATGTAACCCCGATATTGAGGAAGTTCCTGACCCAATAGTACGGAATTCATTGAAAAAGGTACTACAAGTTTATGTTTTAATGTAAATTATGGTTGCGTGTTTATTTATAGTCATTAAATACTTGTATTCTGAATAATAGAAAGTGTAATGGAACAAAACCAATATAATATGGTAGCATTAGCCTATAATTCCAGCAATTTCACCAACAATAACATGCTAGTGAATATGCAAAGGAACTAGAATGAACAGTTAATGTACTGTAGGCTTCACACGTGTAATTAAATAGCCTGTTACGGCCATTTTTAATATTCAGGGTGAGGTGGCATAATCATGGGTGAAGGTATATGGGTGTCTGTGGAAGTGCAAGTTTGTGACACCCAAAAAAAACGATGAATTGGAGAAAACATGCAGATACAGGCATTTTAACTAGCAGCATTACAACCATTAGGGTAGACTCGCTCCAAGTCTGTCTACGGTTTTTATCGTTCGCCTTTTATAACCCCCCAATCCTTTATAACCGCCCAATAAAACCCTCTTTAAGAGACAGACTTGTCCAGAGCAAGTCTACCATTAGAGTAACATTGCAGTGAACAGTTTAATAGTACAAAAAGGGACTAGATTTCTCAATGGTGAAGTGTATTAAAGACAATAGATCACGAACAATGTGACAATATAACAAGTACTAATCGTTTTCATTAAATCTTCTGTTAGGAAAGTTGTGTGCATTTTTGCTCATTGTCAATATAGACTATTGACTATTGTCGTTTTTAGTTAGCAGATGCTGCTGATGAAAAATCGTTTAATGAATACATTGATCAATGTGAGTGGAGATACGATATCGATGGGTTGCCACCAACTATTTCATTTCAACAAAGAAGAATATTTATTAATGAAGTTGCCAAATACTTCACAATTATAAAGTGCAAAAACATGCTGGATGGTGTTTTGGAAGGGCTCAAATATTACGAGGTATCGTTACATGCTCTATCTACTTTCCACTTTACGCCGGTTTCAAACATAGAAAGTTTGGAAAAGTTGTATAATGTTATTGACATTATGTTATGTATGATTTTAATTTGACACAATCATGCAGAATTCGATTATTCAATGGCACCACTCGTGATGATGGCTCCTAATATAACTTATATAATATCCTCCAGCCATTCCAATTTATTGTACCAACGCTCTTCATCCCATTGTATTACCAGTAGCTTTTTTGTACTGACGAGTTAAATATGTAGTAAATAAATGATGATTGGTTATTATGTTGGGACGGGTCAGCTGGCTGTTTCACATCTGCATGATACAGTACATAGTTTCAATTTTCAATCAAATAATTGTTATTCATTCAAAGGTATTAGACTTGATTAGAAGTTCTGATGGATTGGCGCAGTATCTTCTACAATACCGAATGGATTCTAAAATTAGTGCGCGGGAAGTGCTTTCACTTTTGAAGCCATGTTTGGCACCGTTGGGACACCAGAGAAGATCGAATGAAGAGGTTGTGCTGTCAAAATTTGTCGAATTTATGCAGTGCCTGGAAGGTACGTTAGGATTGACATTTACAAAAAGTAAAGTACTGTTTAAAAGCATATTACGTAAGGGAATGATAATTTTACTTTGTCAGTGCCAGACAAGTTTGTTCTCAAAGGGTATTAGTTATCGCTCAGGAAAGGGATAACAAAATATTTAACTCATTCTAAACTAATGACGTAATGCCAAATGACACATAAGGAAGTGGTGAGAAAATGACTTTGCTAAATATATTTAGGAGGCACCCTTCTGGAGATATTGGTTGATCAAACTGAACTAACCAAAGAAGAGAAAGGTTATGTTGAAGTGTTAACACCTGGTCACGTACTCATGTTTGCTACAGGAACACCTTCTCCACCAGTTATTGGTTTCGATCCAAAACCATCCACCAAGTTTGTACATGATGAGTCCAAGTATATTCCAAGCGCCCACACATGTGGTAATATGCTATACCTGTACGTTAATGAGAAGTCCATTACCGGACCTTTTCACCATCACCTGTTAACAGCTTTGATGAATGGCGGTGTATTCAGTAAGTTATAAACTTATAAATTACAGCGAAAGAAACAGATTTATATTTGTGTTGCTTTATATCTGAACAGTTCATAGGTTAATCCATGTCTCATGTGTATTGAGCATAATTGAAGTGATGGAAACAATAAGTATTAAATAAGAACTTAATAAAATCAACTTACAAAGATGCCAACTGCTATGGGAGGAATGATACCATTCCATACAGAGATTTTCTGGTGTTCTTCCTGCACATGGTCATGGGTTAAATGTGTTCAGCCTAGGTTATGTACAGTATATGTCTGTAAGAAGACACATTTTATACAACATTGTAAGCACACAAAAGTCATAGTAAGCTTATTTTACTTAGTTATTTTATTGTTTGCATCACTTTAAGTTAAAAACAGTGATATTGCCATTACAGTATATATAATTTTGATACACATGTCAGACCTAGCTGATATTTTGAGTGTATACCTATATATGATCATTAATTAACAATCATGAACTCTACAATGCATGCATACAGGTTATATCTAGTTGTGTTTTGATATTGATGGAAATAAGATGATTTAAAATCTTTTGTACTTAGCCAAGGTGTGCTAGTATTGAACTTTTCTTATTTGTCATCTTCATTGTTATTTGAAGAATTAGTACATTCCTTTCCTGATCTTGTCATAGAGTATTTATATCCCAAATAAGCATAAAAGCTATTTTGAGGTAATATGACAGCGATCAACTTTTTGTGTGTTTTTCTGCGGTCTCAAGATTGCAATACCTCGTTACAAAATATGTTATGGAAGGGTTTCGTCCTTTTTTTTACTGTGGGTTTCACATTGAGTTTTACAGCAAAGCCTTTAGTTCTGTAAGAAATGATGTTTAATATGGTGTCATTCAACAGGTATGTACTGTGGCATTGGTCATGTGAAAAGTTACATGGATGATATGGACATTCAGGTTTTATCATGTAAAGGATTGGCGTTGTTGTTTATGTAACGTTAGACCGCAAAACCATTTGATTCAGTTCTTGGTGTAAAACATATATCCAAAATATATCCACAATATTCAGGCTTGCACCATCGTCGAAACTAAGTCACCCTCACACCAGATAAAATAACTTGAATATATATTATACGCCTTCTAGGTTCTTCTAGACTAGATCTATTTACATGGGTTGTACATGGTACATGTACGGATTATACGTGACGTAGTTTGACGCACTATATAGTAATACAATCCTAATTAGCATGCAGGTTATGTAACCGCAATTACCATCTAAGACAATGCACGTGTCTGTTCCAGCGCTGTATTAGCTTGGTTCAAGCGCCACATTAGCTTACATCGCTATGGTATCGGACCATACGTTTCAACACTGTTCTAGAGCTATGCCATGGCTAGTACTGCTATAAGCAAGCTAACTATGTGTCCTATTACATTGCGCAATTGCTGAGACCTCGCATATCAGTGCCGCATATGTTAATATATACTAAAATGATATATTTAGAAGAGTGATTAACCCATCGAGCTGCAATGCGCCATACTTTGTTATTTTGTCAAAAGAATATATTGCGTTGCTTTGTATTAATAATATACAATGTGAACAGTTACATGTATGGCATGAAATTATGTATTTTATTGCTCTGCTATTTCTAAAAGTTCTCTATATAAAGTTAATGCATCATTCCAAGTGTTTGGTTGCTCAAAACCACCAAGCATAAATACACTAGTAAAGTATGCGTAGTGAAGGGATTCCTCATGATAATCATTACAGTAATTCAGCATATCCTGATACTTATCTTCTTCAATGGCTTGTACGTAATTCACAGCATTTACATTCTCTGGCAAAAAGTACAGTTCATCTGGTCTTCCAGGTAAAGTATCATGCCTTGATCTTCTAATGTAATGTGTGTTCCAGTGATGTTGCACCTCATTGAGCTCCTTCTGCAGCAATTGTGAAAATGAAAACCACAGGCATTCTGTTTGAAGCGTGTTTGATGTACTTAGCTCTCCTTGATCTATAAGATCTTTAAAAAAATTAATCCACCAATTTGACCAAGATTTTCTTAAATAGGACCACCACCCTTCTATTCGTTGGTTTGATGGTGAGGAACCATACACATGAGCTCTTGCACCTGCAAATTTTGGAGTTGAGTTAGTGCTGAGATGGTAATGCAAAAAATTTTAGGGTCATCCATTAGGGGTATGCAACTAGGGGGGTGAGAGTGAGTCAAACTTTTTGCAATTATGCATACACCTAAATGACATCATTTTTATATACTGTATTCACTTTGCATACTGGTAAAGAAGGAGGAAATCATGTTCAACTAGCCGAATGTTGCTTGGCTGAGCAAATTTAAACCTTCAAATGTTTGTTACAAACATCTAAGTTTCACGTGCGATTGTGAGAATAGACAATGTTTAATTTGTCTACATGCATCAGTCAATTATAGCATTGCCCATACCCCGGCTACCTTTAGCATTTGCAAACTTTCTTTGCCCTGGGGCCGGGCATTAGTACTTGCAAAATTTCTCCGGGGCCGGGCATTAGTTCATCGGCTGGCCAATTGTCTCTATCTGCAAATGTTGTGGTTTCTGCAGTGGCTGCATCAAATAAACTACGAATATATGCAACCATGAATATAGATGAAAGTAGTGTGACCCAGGGCTGGGCATTGTTGCCATTTTTCTGCCCAACCCCAGGGAATTGTACACTTAGAGAAAAAATATGTGCCAATGAGGGTGGCCCGGAGGCGGGGCAATGCTAAAATGGACTGATCAATGCATTATCCAAAGTTGTGAATTAGATCAAAACAAGCTTAGGCAAATTTGTCTGTTACAGTAAAACAAATATTGTATTGGAAAATACCTGCATGCTCATCTTGACTGCCTGACCGAAGATAGCTTTGAACAGGTGCCATTACAGTATTTTCTGTTCCATTATCTGTTCTCAAGATCGTAGGACAGCCGCCTGCACTTTGAACAGCTTCTAGCAAGAATCCAGCAACTACCACAGGGTCGTTATTAGTCCTTGATACCTTAAGCCAAACAAGTCTTCGACTAAAGCCGTCGATGCACCCATGAATAGGGAAGCCATAAGGTTTGAGCTTATCATAGCCATCTGCGTGCCATGCAAAGTTCGGTTAATATATCTCCGTCTCTGCAACCGGTTAGCTCTTCGTTCGACTGCGCCATCTGGGTCAACTTCCCTATATATTTCTGCGACAACTGTTCGGGGTACTGCCAAACCTTTTAACCTAAGGGCATGCCACACTGATTAATACCCACCACAGCTTCTCGACCCATTGCAATAATTTATTATAGCTTCCCGTACTTCTTCTCTATTATAGTTGATGTTTCTTCGTTTTAAACCTAAATTGTACAACCGTTGTTGCAATGTTCTCATGGAAATACTAATGTTGTGGTATTTTTCCAACAGTTGAAGTATTTTTTGATACGAGAAGCCTTTTCCAAAGTAATCTTTCAGTATTTCGTCCATGCCAGCAGCTATGAAATTATTGAAATATTGAAATGCTGAAAACTTGAATAAAATATCGAAAACAACCAGTATTTCGAGAAAAATATCGGTGCATCGAAAAAAGTATCGGTGCACTGAGAAGATATTATTGTGCACAGTGCACTGAGAAGATATTGTTGTGCACTGAGAAAATATTGTTGTGCACTGAGAAAATATTGTTGTGCACTGAGAAAATATTGTTGTGCATTGCGAAACATTGTTGTGTACTGAGAAAATATTGGTGTGCACTGAGAAAATATTGTTGTGCACTGCGAAACATTGTTGTGCACTGAGAAAATATTGTTTTGCACTGCGAAAATATTGTCGTGCATTGCGAAACATTGTTGTGTACCGAGAAAATATTGTTTTGCACTGCGAAAATATTGGTGTGCACTGAGAAAATATTGTTGTGCACTGCGAAACATTGTTGTGCACTGAGAAAATATTGTTGTGCACTGAGAAAATATTGTTGTGCACTGCGAAAATATTGTTGTGCACTGAGAAAATATTGTTGTGCACTGAGAAAATATTGTTGTGCATTGCGAAACATTGTTGTGTACTGAGAAAATATTGTTTTGCACTGCGAAAATATTGGTGTGCACTGAGAAAATATTGTTGTGCACTGAGAAATATTGTTGTGCACTGCGAAACTTTTAACTGTCTCAACAAAACGTTGCAGTGCATTGCAAAATGTTGTAGTGCATTGCAAATTACTGTTGTGCATTGCATATATGGGCCACCGTACTTTGGCCATAAAAAACTCACAAAGTGAATCATGCAGTGAATGCATGTGTTTTGACTTCGATCAACGCTTTCTACTAAAACTGGACAATGAACAAGGTATGCTGTAATTTGTTTCTGGTCATTTCACGGTAAAAAACATGCTCAACTTTGTTTGCCAAGGGCCACGGCTTTAATTTTTTTTTGTTTACAACATGTACACGAAAAGTAATTTAACAAATGGGCAGAAAAATCATGTTTTCACTACAGTTGGTCCATATTTTTTTAAGTCTTATGTATGGAGAAAAGTTTTTTCTTTTATGATATCTGTTGAAACTGTATTTTTTTAACTTTAGTGTGGCCAAATACTGAAATACATGAGCAACAAAACAAATGTGTTAGTTTTAATACACGAGCATTTAAAACAAATGTATTAGTTTTCTCGACGCATCGTGCTTAGTATGAAGCCTTTGGAGTTGATGCAATTCATTTTTGTACTCTAACTATCATTAGGCTAGCTTTTTGAACTTTTTGGGCAGATTTTTTAATCTAAAAATTGTTTCACTCCTGTGTTTTGTCGCGTAATCCAGAGCGGCAGAGCGGGCCGGATGAATATCAGAGCGGGCCGGATGAGTTTCAGAGCAGGCCAGATGAAAAAATCTGGACCGCTCTGAAACGCTCGCTAGCCAATCAGATTGCTTTATTTTCATAGATAAAAAATAAAGCTATTTAATGTAAAATTTTGACAGTTTTTGCAAATAGGTTTGTTTAACGGTAATATGCATATGACAATATTTTCCAAATTGACAGCGTTTATAAATTTTACCATATTTCTTGATGTTGCAATCATAACAAGTTGACGTAATAACAATAGTCAAGATTAGTTATATTTACCACATTACTCCAAAGATTTTGCTAAAAAATCGCCAGAATATATTCTTGAATGCACGCTTTTTGTTATGCATGCATGGTACATTACCCATATAATTTCGCTATCTGTTATATTTACGCTACTGCAAACATACTGTAAGGTCAGATTTAATCCGTACTCCCTCAAATTTAATGTCAAACAATTTAATTTCATTTTTGCTTTACTAAGAAACGGTTTGGTAGAGTAATGTCATTTTCGATTGTAGGTCAACTTGATTTTCTTCAGGATAATATTACTGTACACATAAACCACAAAATTCATATCTTAGCATTTTTGTCAAACATAATGCATTTGGTAACACAGGTTTCTGTAGTGTAGTGGTTATCACGTTCGCCTAACACGCGCAAGGTCCCCAGTTCGATCCTGGGCAGAAACTTATGCGCGCAATTTCCTTTTGACATTATGAAGATTAATAGAGGCTTATAACTGGATAGCGTCAATGCTAGTATTATCTCCATTCTTACATCACCTGAACAGACAAAAAATATTATTAGAATACTCCGCCAAAATTTCTGTCAGGAGTGGGATTCGAACCCACGCCCATGCATATTCATGGCCAGAACGCCCAGGAATCCCACAAGAATGGAACAAGTTTTCACACTTGAGTCTGGCGCCTTAGACCGCTCGGCCATCCTGACTGTTCGCAAGAGGCCTCAACCAAACACGTATGCTATTTCTGCGATCAATACAAGTCTTTTTCCTTTAAACTGAGGCAAGTTGGTCCCATTCACGATTGAAACTATTGAGAAAATGAAATGAAATCGATAGTACTCTTTGAATTTCGATTTAGCGTTGATCTTAGATACGGACCTAAAGGACAATTATGTACTGAATGACCTGAGTTCGGATGCAAGCTTTTCACCTGAGCTACATAAACTTTTCATAACACTAAGGCTGTTTGGGGTACGAGTTCCTGTAGTGTAGTTGTTATCACGTGCGCTTTACACGCGCAAGGTCCCCAGTTCAATCCTGGGCAGAAACATGCATCGTATAAATTTTTACACCTCTTCAAATAATTAGAATTAAAATATGTTGGCCAATATAAAAGTTCTCTTGTTAACCAAGTTTCTGTAATCTAGGGGTCATCACGTGCCCTTCACACGCGCAAAGTCTCCAGTTCGATCCTCAAAAGAAATATAGCTATTTAATATAAAATTTTGACAGTTTTTGCAAATAGGTTTGTTTACGGTAATATGCATATGACAATATTTTCCCAATTGACAGCGTTTATAAATTTTACCATATTTCTTGATGTTGCAAGCATGACAAGTTGACGTAATAATAATAGTCAAGATTAGTTATATTTACCACATTACTCCAAAGATTTTGCTAAAAAATCGCCAGAAAATATTCTTGAATGCACGCTTCTTTTCATGCGTGTTACATTACCCATATAATTTCGCTATCTGTTATATTTACGCTACTGCAAACATACTGTAAGGTCAGATTTAATCCGTACTCCCTCAAATTTAATGTCAGACAATTTAATTTCATTTTTGCTTTACTAAGAAACGGTTTGGTAGAGTAATGTCATTTTCGATTGTAGGTCAACTTGATTTTCTTCAGGATAATATTACTGTACACATAAACCACAAAAATTCATATCTTAGCATTTTTGTCAAACATAATGCATTTGGTAACACAGGTTTCTGTAGTGTAGTGGTTATCACGTTCGCCTAACACGCGCAAGGTCCCCAGTTCGATCCTGGGCAGAAACTTATGCGCGCAATTTCCTTTTGACATTATGAAGATTAATAGAGGCTTATAACTGGATAGCGTCAATGCTAGTATTATCTCCATTCTTACATCACCTGAACAGACAAAAAATATTATTAGAATACTCCGCCAAAATTTCTGTCAGGAGTGGGATTCGAACCCACGCCCATGCATATTCATGGACCAGAACGCCCAGGAATCCCACAAGAATGGAACAAGTTTTCACACTTGAGTCTGGCGCCTTAGACCGCTCGGCCATCCTGACTGTTCGCAAGAGGCCTCAACCAAACACGTATGCTATTTCTGCGATCAATACAAGTCTTTTTCCTTTAAACTGAGGCAAGTTGGTCCCATTCACGATTGAAACTATTGAGAAAATGAAATGAAATCGATAGTACTCTTTGAATTTCGATTTAGCGTTGATCTTAGATACGGACCTAAAGGACAATTATGTACTGAATGACCTGAGTTCGGATGCAAGCTTTTCACCTGAGCTACATAAACTTTTCATAACACTAAGGCTGTTTGGGGTACGAGTTCCTGTAGTGTAGTTGTTATCACGTGCGCTTTACACGCGCAAGGTCCCCAGTTCAATCCTGGGCAGAAACATGCATCGTATAAATTTTTACACCTCTTCAAATAATTAGAATTAAAATATGTTGGCCAATATAAAAGTTCTCTTGTTAACCAAGTTTCTGTAATCTAGGGGTCATCACGTGCCCTTCACACGCGCAAAGTCTCCAGTTCGATCCTCAAAAGAAATATAGCTATTTAATATAAAATTTTGACAGTTTTTGCAAATAGGTTTGTTTACGGTAATATGCATATGACAATATTTTCCCAATTGACAGGGTTTATAAATTTTACCATATTTCTTGATGTTGCAAGCATGACAAGTTGACGTAATAATAATAGTCAAGATTAGTTATATTTACCACATTACTCCAAAGATTTTGCTAAAAAATCGCCAGAAAATATTCTTGAATGCACGCTTCTTTTCATGCGTGTTACATTACCCATATAATTTCGCTATCTGTTATATTTACGCGACTGCAAACGTACTGTAAGATGAGATTTAATCAGTACTCCATCAAATTTAATGTCAAACAATTTAATTTCATTTTTGCTTTACTAAGAAACGGTTTGGTAGAGTAATGTCATTTTCGATTGATAGGTCAACTTGATTTTCTTCAGAATAATATTACTGTGCACATAAACCACAAAAATTCGTATCTTAGCATTTTTGTCAAACATAATGCATTTGGTAACACAGGTTTCTGTAGTGTGCATGGTGGTTATCACGTTCGCCTAACACGCGCAAGGTCCCCAGTTCGATCCTGGGCAGAAACCTATGCGCTCAATTTCCTTTTGACATTATGAAGATTAATAGAGGCTTATAACTGGATAGCGTCAATGCTAGTATTATCTCCATTCTTACATCAACTGAACAGACAAAAAATATTATTAGAATACTCCCCCAAAATTTCTGTCAGGAGTGGGATTCGAACCCACGCCCATATTCATGGACCAGAACGCCCAGGAATCCCACAAGAATGGAACAAGTTTTCACACTTGAGTCTGGCCCCTTAGACCGCTCGGCCATCCTGACTGTTCGCAAGAGGCCTCAACCAAACACGTATGCTATTTCTGCGATCAATACAAGTCTTTTTCCTTTAAACTGAGGCAAGTTGGTCCCATTCAGGATTGAAACTATTGGAAAAATGAAATGAAATCCATAGTACTCTTTGAATTTCGATTTAGCGTTGATCTTAGATACGGACCTAAAGGACAATTATGTACTGAATGACGTGAGTTCGGATGCAAGCTTTTCACCTGAGCTACATAAACTTTTCATAACACTAAGGCTGTTTGGGGTACGAGTTCCTGTAGTGTAGTGTAGTGTAGTGTAGTGGTTATCACGTGCGCTTTACACGCGCAAGGTCCCCAGTTCAATCCTGGGCAGAAACATGCATCGTATAAATTTTTACACCTCTTCAAATAATTAGAATTAAAATATGTTGGCCAATATAAAAGTTCTCTTGTTAACCAAGTTTCTGTAACCTAGGGGTCATCACGTGCCCTTCACACGCGCAAAGTCTCCAGTTCGATCCTCAAAAGAAATATAGCTGTTTAATGTAAAATTTTGACAGTTTTTGCAAATAGGTTTGTATACGGTAATATGCATATGACAATATTTTCCCAATTGACAGCGTTTATAAATTTTACCATATTTCTTGATGTTGCAAGGATGACAAATTGACGTATTAATAATAGTCAAGATTAGTTATATTTACCACATTACCCCAAAGATTTTGCTAAAAAATCGCCAGAAAATATTCTTGAATGCACGCTTCTTTTTATGCATGTTACATTACCCATATAATTTCGCTATCTGTTATATTTACGCGACTGCAAACATACTGTAAGGTGAGATTTAATCAGTACTCCATCACATTTAATGTAAAACAATTTAATTTCATTTTTGCTTTACTAAGAAACGGTTTGGTAGAGTAATGTCATTTTCGATTGATAGGTCAACTTGATTTTCTTCAGAATAATATTACTGTACACATAAACCACAAAAATTCATATCTTAGCATTTTTGTCAAACATAATGCATTTGGTAACACAGGTTTCTGTAGTGTAGTGGTTATCACGTTCGCCTTATTGACACACCATAATTATTGGTATGTTAATATGGACCGGAAAAAGTTTAATTTGGTTGTTTTGTTAGATCTTAAGAAGGCATTTGATACAATCGACCATGGTATTCTGTTGAGCAAATTAGAACTTTATGGCATAACGGGAAGTGCTCTGTCGACGATACGTTCATACTTATCTGATCGTAATCAAAAATGTCAGTTGGGGGACCTTATGTCAACTGAAAGGCGTGTTACATGTGGTATTCCCCAAGGGTCTATTCTTGGCCCTCTCTTTTTCCTTGTATACATAAATTATCTTCCAGAATGTTTAAATCAGGCTGCTCCTCGGCTGTTTGCCGACGATACTAATCTTACAGTAGCTGGTGAAAGTATTCAGGAAATTGAGTTGAACATGAATAGTGATCTTGCATGCATAAATGAGTGCCTTTTGGCCAATAAATTGAGCCTTAATGTTACAAAAACAGAATTTATACTCATAGGTTCAGCTCATAAACTAAACAACCTTGTTACACAGCCAGATCTCAAAATTAATCATAAAAAAATTAAACAAGTCTGTAACGCTACCGTACTTGGAGTAGAACTTGATGATAAAGTATCTTGGAATAGACACATTGATAAAGTTGCTAAAAAAGTTACCTCGGGAATAGGAGCTATCAGGAAAATTCGTGATTTCGTTGATCGAGACACTTTGATTTCTATCTACAATGCCTTAATTAATCCTCATTTTGATTATTGCAGTGAGGTATGGGATACCTTGGTTGTCGGACTTTCAAACAGGCTTCAAAAACTCCAATATAGAGCTGCTAGAGTCATAATGAACTTTGGAAATGATATTTCTGGACCAGAAGCAATAAAAGCGTTAGGATGGTAAACTCTTGAGACTCGACGAGCCAAGTCCAAAGCAAAAACAATGTACAAGGTTTTAAATAACCTGGCTCCGAGCTCGCTTGCGGAACTGTTTGAACAAAAGAGAAATATTACTCAATACGACCTCAGGGGCTCTTCTACCTCGCTGCAGTTGCCTCAACCAAAAACTGAAAAGTGAAAGAAAAGTTTCTCATACGATGGAGCTAGAGTTTGGAATTCTCTACCTGCAGATGTCCGTAATTCTGATACATTGACAATATTCAAAAACGGAATTCGTGCTCATACCTCCTAAAAAATTTTTTCTAAATTAAATTCTATTCTTCTGTATTCAATTTTTAAATTTATTGCATGCCTTATTTGTCATACTTGTGTTCAGTATAGCGTATCGTAGATGTGGTTCATTGTACTATTTAATATGTATATAATGTATATAATTGTATAATATTATGTTCTTAAATATGTTATACGCCTTCACACGCCCTCAGCTTTAAAGTTGACGAGCACAATGACTTTTTTTAATAAAGTTTTTACTTTACTTTTTACTACTACTACCTAACACGCGCAAGGTCCCCAGTTCGATCCTTGGCAGAAACCTATGCGCGCAATTTCCTTTTGACATTATGAAGATTAATAGAGGCTTATAACTGGATAGCGTCAATGCTAGTATTATCTCTATTCTTACATCAACTGAACAGACAAAAAATATTTTTAGAATACTCCGCCAAAATTTCTGTCAGGAGTGGGATTCGAACCCACGCCCATATTCATGGACCAGAACGCCCAGGAATCCCACAAGAATGGAACAAGTTTTCACACTTGAGTCTGGCGCCTTAGACCGCTCGGCCATCCTGACTGTTTGCAAGAGGCCTCAACCAAACACGTATGCTATTTCTGCGATCAATACACGTCTTTTTCCTTTAAACTGAGGCAAGTTGGTCCCATTCACGATTGAAACTATTGGAAAAATGAAATGAAATCGATAGTACTCTTTGAATTTCGATTTAGCGTTGATCTTAGATACGGACCTAAAGGACAATTATGTACTGAATGACGTGAGTTCGGATGCAAGCTTTTCACCTGAGCTACATAAACTTTTCATAACACTAAGGCTGTAGTGTACAAGTGTAGTGTAGTGTAGTGGTTATCACGTGCGCTTTACACGCGCAAGGTCCCCAGTTCAATCCTGGGCAGAAACATGCATCGTATAAATTTTTACACCTCTTCAAATAATTAGAATTAAAATATGTTGGCCAATATAAAAGTTATCTTGTTAACCAAGTTTCTGTAACCTAGGGGTCATCACGTGCCCTTCACACGCGCAAAGTCTCCAGTTCGATCCTCAAAAGAAATATAGCTATTTAATGTAAAATTTTGACAGTTTTTGCAAATAGGTTTGTTTACGGTAATATGCATATGACAATATTTTCCCAATTGACAGCGTTTATAAATTTTACCATATTTCTTGATGTTGCAAGCATGACAAGTTGACGTATTAATAATAGTCAAGATTAGTTATATTTACCACATTACTCCAAAGATTTTGCTAAAAAATCGCCAGAAAATATTCTTGAATGCACGTTTCTTTTTATGCATGTTACATTACCCATATAATTTCGCTATCTGTTATATTTACGCGACAGCAAACATACTGTAAGGTGAGATTTAATCAGTACTCCATCAAATTTAATGTAAAACAATTTAATTTCATTTTTGCTTTACTAAGAAACGGTTTGGTAGAGTAATGTCATTTTCGATTGATAGGTCAACTTGATTTTCTTCAGAATAATATTACTGTGCATATAAACCACAAAAATTCATATCTTAGCATTTTTGTCAAACATAATGCACTTGGTAACACAGGTTTCTGTAGTGTGCATGGTGGTTATCACGTTCGCCTAACACGCGCAAGGTCCCCAGTTCGTTCCTGGGCAGAAACCTATGCGCGCAATTTCCTTTTTTTATTATTATTATTATTTAATCTTATTTGAGAACGGTAACCCTTCAGATCTAATATCATCTGATTTCCAAGGGGCCGTTACCGAATTACAATAAAAAAAACAAACTATATACAAAGGCATTATACTATTCTAACTGAATAGACAAATTATTTACAAACAAATAAAAAAATAGGTTCTAGTCACTGTTCACACGTTTCGTCCCATCATTATAATCAGCTCGAGTGAATTGTTTTATTTGCCGAATAGAAACGCCGTTCGCTTTAGCGGCTTTCGGGAGGCTATTCCACAGAGTTACCGCTGAATAACTTATGCTTTTTTTTTTTAATTTGTTTTAGGCTTTGGAAGAGCAAAATCAACATAATTATTACGTAGGCTGTAATTGTCGTTTCTATTAATATTAAACATGCTAGATATGCTGTCTGGGAGTTGCTTGTTTTTAACTTTATGCATAAATGTTATTTTATGAGATCTCCTTCTTTCAGCTAATTGTTGCCAGCCAAGTTCGGTTAGCATATCGATTATTCTTGTATCGAACGGTTTCCCTGTAATTACTCTTGCTGCTCTATTTTGCATTTTCTGTAATTTTTCTTGCGGGTAAACACTACAGTTGTCCCAAACTAAACTGCAATAGTCAAAATAAGGCAATACTATAGCTTTATAAACGTTTTCTAAAATTGGTGTAGGAATATATTTCTTCATTCGTCGTAACATTCCAATACCTTTTGAAGCCTTATTAACTATGTTTTCGATCTGGTTTTTCCACGATAATTGTTCGTCAACAATTACACCTAGGGTTTTTGTACACTTTACCCTATTAATATTGGTTTCCCCAATTTTTAATTCTTGGTCGTTTTCAATTTTGCCTAGTCTTTGTCTAGACCCTATTATCATGTATTCTGTTTTTTCTTTATTAAGAGTTAACCTGTTGGCCAGCAACCTCTGATGAACTCTTTCTAAGTCTGCATTTAATTTAGTTATGTCTTCATCACTTGATCTACCACTTGTCGTTAAATTTGTGTCGTCAGCGAACATAGCAGTATTCGAATGCGAGAGACACCTCGGGAGATCGTTTATATAAACTAAAAATAACAACGGTCCCAGATTTTATCCCTGAGGCACTCCGCATCTTATAGTACGTCTACTTGACATGGTTCGTTCTATTTACACATTTGTGTTCTATTGACAAATACGACTTAAACCATTTTTAAGGTACTAGGCTAGCTCCATACAGGTGTAATTTACTGAAGTATATCATGATCAACACAATCAAAAGCTTTCTTCAGGTCCAAAAATATTACACCATTCAAGCATCCATTGTCCATATTAATTAACCATTTGTTGGTAGCTTGAAGGAGCGATGATTGTGTTGAGTGATTCTTTCGGAAACCTGCTTGTTCACTTGTGAGTATCTCATTGGACTCCAGATAATCGGACAACTGCGTTGAAATAAGTTTCTCAAAAATTTTGGAAATTGCCGAGAGTATTGAAATAGGTCTATAATTAGTGCACTCAGTCTTGTCTCCCGATTTAAATATAGGTGAGATCACTGCAGTTTTCATATCTTCAGGAAAGATACCAGTTCTAATAGATTGGTTAAAGATATTAACCAAGGATGGAGCTATGATATCTGCAGAGTCATTCAACAATTTCGGTGAAATTTTGTCATGACCTTTTGCCTTAGAAACTTTTATATTTGAAAGTAAATTAAATACTTCCTCGATTGAAACGGTCCGAATTTCAAAAGAGGAATTCACAGAGGTAATATAAGATTCTGCTTTTATGTTAGTTGCAGGTAGAGCATCAGCCAATTGAGGCCCGATATTATTGAAAAATAGGTACGCTGTAGCGTACATGGCGTCTACTGAGTCAGAAACAAAGAAAGACGCTTAATGCAGTTAACATGTATGAATTTTATTAGAATAAAGACAGTCTATTACATATCACACAAACATACAGTTTCCAAATACATTAATTAGCGAATACTTTAATTTCATAGCAAATCTGATGCATCAAGCAGTCCTGGGAAGTTGTTATAATATATAATTGAAAAATGTTCATATTGATATTTTGCAATATAATTTCTAAGCAAAAAAGTTTATTAACAGTATGTGATATCTCTTCGACGATTTCTTTGTGTTTCCACTGGTCCAATAAACATGCAAGATTTCTTTGTGTTCCCACTGGTCCAATAAACAAGATTTATTTGTGTTTCCAACTGGTCCAATGAACAAGCTTTCTTTGTGTTCCCCACTGGAGCAATTCTGCAGTGTGCTTAAGCACACTCTGCTAGCAGGGTAATCCAGAATTATCATGTGAGCAAAGTAACATGTTTTGCTAATTTCCTCATGAACTATTAATGATATTGGATATGTCAACTTTATAAAGAAAGTGGGCGATTTATCAGAAAATTTGTCAGATGTTATAAATAACCATAATTTGTCAAGCTTTATAAATAGCCACCTCCTGCAACCCTTAAAGTTAAAGTCAATGGCATGTTTTGTTTTTAAAATGCACATTTATACATTAAAACCAGTTCGATTTATTTCCTTTCTAGGATATATTAAATTCAGAAAATTATTGATGAAATATTTGATAATTTATAAATTGTCATCGAAGCTTCAAAAATAAACGAAATTTATAGCCTTGATCGTCATGATCGAGGCCTTGATAAACAATAAATAGTCT
Organism: Trachythela sp. YZ-2020; assembly: GCA_016169945.1. NCBI lineage: Eukaryota > Metazoa > Cnidaria > Anthozoa > Malacalcyonacea > Clavulariidae > Trachythela > Trachythela sp. YZ-2020. The sequence goes on from JADLSH010000208.1 coordinate 174,469, forward strand.
CACCGATTGAACATACGCTATATGTCGGTTAAATACAATAAATTACGAATTACATCATTTAATTGTCATCGAAGCTTCAAAAATAAACGAAATTTATAGCCTTGATCGTCATGATCGAGGCCTTGATAAACAATAAATAGTCTCACCGATTGAACACACGCTATATGTCGGTTAAATACAATAAATTACGTTGCAATCTCGTCAAATTTTACCAAATTTTTATAGCAAATAATAAATGCATGCTGCAACATAGAGTATCTGATATCAACGAACATTTCGATCATATATTTGTAATTTAAACTGATAAATTCGAAACAAGATCCAGTATTCTGTATTTTATACTCTTTACTGAAAATGTGAGCCTGTGTATACTCTGCAATTCAAAACAGCTTACCTCAATCACAGATTAATTACGTCTCTATTCTGTGCCTCAATACTGAATAAACTATTCTTTGGAGCTCGAAATTTGCAGATTTTTTGCGAACTTTTCACTAAATTCTTACAGTATAGGCATCGGCGTAAACAGTTCGGAAACCTCCGCAGATGCGGGCTTAACCTATGCAAAGAGCCTGTTCGCAGGAAAATGTAGCTGATCTGCGTCCACGTTGCTGACATAGGCGACTACTGTTCCAGTAGACGCCAAAAATGTATTAAAGGCATCAGCAATATGTTTAGGCTCAGTAACAGAGAGATCACTCTCAACGTGAATCTCAGTAATGTTAGTAGTTTTGGAATTTTTGTTTGTCAATGTCTTGATTGTGTTCCACATTGTTTTAGGGCTTTGATTATTTTCACTCAAGGCACTCATATAGTATTTAGTTTTCGTGTTTTTAACGATCTTGTTAACTTCATTTCTTGCTCTTTTATACGCTTCGTGCACATTCTTTGAGCCTGATTTTACGGCTCTTTTTTTAACATAATCTCTATTTTGCATACTTTTCTTGATGTTATCTGTAATCCAAGGAGCATACGCACTTCTAACTTTCCGTGTTATTGGTGGCGCATGTGAATCAGCAACCGCCAAGAATTTTGATTTCCATTCTTCACAAAGGATATTTGGTTTGTAAGGTTTGGTTGTGTTCGGAGGATTTCGTTTAAATCAGATCTAAAAGCATTAATTTCGAAGTATTTATACTGTCTTGTGTTGACAATTTTTGTCTCTTTTCGGGGAATTGAGACTTTTCGGCAGACATAAATCACGCTGTGATCGCTTATTCCTATGTGTTCCACGCCCGAGTCAATAATCAGTTCTGGCTTGTTGCTGAATGCCAAGTCAATTAACGTACTTGAGGTTTCAGTTATTCTCGTTGGTTCCTCTCGTTGACATTATGAAGATTAATAGAGGCTTATAACTGGATAGCGTCAATACTAGTATTATCTCTATTCTTACATCAACTGAACAGACAAAAAATATTATTAGAATACTCCGCCAGAATACTCCGTCAGGACCAGAACGCCCAGGAATCCCACAAGAATGGAACAAGTTTTCACACTTGAGTCTGGCGCCTTAGACCGCTCGGCCATCCTGACTGTTCGCAAGAGGCCTCAACCAAACACGTATGCTATTTCTGCGATCAATACAAGTCTTTTTCCTTTAAACTGAGGCAAGTTGGTCCCATTCACGATTGAAACTATTGGAAAAATGAAATGAAATCGATAGTACTCTTTGAATTTCGATTTAGTGTTGATCTTAGATACGGACTTAAAGGAAAATTATGTACTGAATGACGTGAGGGCGGATGCAAGCTTTTCACCTGAGCTACATAAACTTTTCATAAAACTAAGGCTGTTTGGGGTACGAGTTCCTGTAGTGTAGTGTAGTGTAGTGGTTATCACGTGCGCTTTACACGCGCAAGGTCCCCAGTTCAATCCTGGGCAGAAACATGCATCGTATAAATTTTTACACCTCTTCAAATAATTAGAATTAAAATATGTTGGCCAATATAAAAGTTATCTTGTTAACCAAGTTTCTGTAACCTAGGGGTCATCACGTGCCCTTCACACGCGCAAAGTCTCCAGTTCGATCCTCAAAAGAAATATAGCTATTTAATGTAAAATTTTGACAGTTTTTGCAAATAGGTTTGTTTACGGTAATATGCATATGACAATATTTTCCCAATTGACAGCGTTTATAAATTTTACCATATTTCTTGATGTTGCAAGCATGACAAGTTGACGTATTAATAATAGTCAAGATTAGTTATATTTACCACATTACTCCAAAGATTTTGCTAAAAAATCGCCAGAAAATATTCTTGAATGCACGTTTCTTTTTATGCATGTTACATTACCCATATAATTTCGCTATCTGTTATATTTACGCGACAGCAAACATACTGTAAGGTGAGATTTAATCAGTACTCCATCAAATTTAATGTAAAACAATTTAATTTCATTTTTGCTTTACTAAGAAACGGTTTGGTAGAGTAATGTCATTTTCGATTGATAGGTCAACTTGATTTTCTTCAGAATAATATTACTGTGCATATAAACCACAAAAATTCATATCTTAGCATTTTTGTCAAACATATAATGCACTGGTAACACAGGTTTCTGTAGTGTGCATGGTGGTTATCACGTTCGCCTAACACGCGCAAGGTCCCCAGTTCGTTCCTGGGCAGAAACCTATGCGCGCAATTTCCTTTTTTATTATTATTATTATTTAATCTTATTTGAGAACGGTAACCCTTCAGATCTAATATCATCTGATTTTCCACAAGGGGCCGTTACCAATAAAAAAACAAACTATATACAAAGGCATTATACTATTCTAACTGAATAGACAAATTATTTACAAACAAATAAAAAAATAGGTTCTAGTCACTGTTCACACGTTTCGTCCCATCATTATAATCAGCTCAGTGAATTGTTTTGTTGCCGAATAGAAACGCCGTTCGCTTTTAGCGGCTTTCGAGCTATTCCACAGAGTTACCGCTGAATAACTTATGCTTTTTTTAATTTGTTTTAGGCTTTGGAAGAGCAAAATCAACATAATTATTACGTAGGCTGTAATTGTCGTTTCTATTAATATTAAACATACTAGATATGCTGTCTGGAGTTGCTTGTTTTTAACTTTATGCATAAATGTTATTTTATGAGATCTCCTTCTTTCAGCTAATTGTTGCCAGCCAAGTTCGGTTAGCATATCGATTATTCTTGTATCGAACGGTTTCCTGTAATTACTCTTGCTGCTCTATTTGCATTTTCTGTAATTTTTCTTGCGGGTAAACACTACAGTTGTCCCAAACTAAACTGCAATAGTCAAAATAAGGCAATACTATAGCTTTATAAACGTTTTCTAAAATTGGTGTAGGAATATATTTCTTCATTCGTCGTAACATTCCAATACCTTTTGAAGCCTTATTAACTATGTTTTCGATCTGGTTTTTCCACGATAATTGTTCGTCAACAATTACACCTAGGGTTTTTGTACACTTTACCCTATTAATATTGGTTTCCCCAATTTTTAATTCTTGGTCGTTTTCAATTTTGCCTAGTCTTTGTCTAGACCCTATTATCATGTATTCTGTTTTTTCTTTATTAAGAGTTAACCTGTTGGCCAGCAACCTCTGATGAACTCTTTCTAAGTCTGCATTTAATTTAGTTATGTCTTCATCACTTGATCTACCACTTGTCGTTAAATTTGTGTCGTCAGCGAACATAGCAGTATTCGAATGCGAGAGACACCTCGGGAGATCGTTTATATAAACTAAAAATAACAACGGTCCCAGATTTTATCCCTGAGGCACTCCGCATCTTATAGTACGTCTACTTGACATGGTTCGTTCTATTTTACACATTTGTGTTCTATTGGACAAATACGACTTAAACCATTTTAAGGTACTAGGGCTAGCTCCATACAGGTGTAATTTACTGAGAAGTATATCATGATCAACACAATCAAAAGCTTTCTTCAGGTCCAAAAATATTACACCATTCAAGCATCCATTGTCCATATTAATTAACCATTTGTTGGTAGCTTGAAGGAGCGATGATTGTGTTGAGTGATTCTTTCGGAAACCTGCTTGTTCACTTGTGAGTATCTCATTGGACTCCAGATAATCGGACAACTGCGTTGAAATAAGTTTCTCAAAAATTTTGGAAATTGCCGAGAGTATTGAAATAGGTCTATAATTAGTGCACTCAGTCTTGTCTCCCGATTTAAATATAGGTGAGATCACTGCAGTTTTCATATCTTCAGGAAAGATACCAGTTCTAATAGATTGGTTAAAGATATTAACCAAGGATGGAGCTATGATATCTGCAGAGTCATTCAACAATTTCGGTGAAATTTTGTCATGACCTTTTGCCTTAGAAACTTTTATATTTGAAAGTAAATTAAATACTTCCTCGATTGAAACGGTCCGAATTTCAAAAGAGGAATTCACAGAGGTAATATAAGATTCTGCTTTTATGTTAGTTGCAGGTAGAGCATCAGCCAATTGAGGCCCGATATTATTGAAAAATAGGTACGCTGTAGCGTACATGGCGTCTACTGAGTCAGAAACAAAGAAAGACGCTTAATGCAGTTAACATGTATGAATTTTATTAGAATAAAGACAGTCTATTACATATCACACAAACATACAGTTTCCAAATACATTAATTAGCGAATACTTTAATTTCATAGCAAATCTGATGCATCAAGCAGTCCTGGGAAGTTGTTATAATATATAATTGAAAAATGTTCATATTGATATTTTGCAATATAATTTCTAAGCAAAAAAGTTTATTAACAGTATGTGATATCTCTTCGACGATTTCTTTGTGTTCCCCACTGGTCCAATAAACATGCAAGATTTCTTTGTGTTCCCCACTGGTCCAATAAACAAGATTTATTTGTGTTTCCAACTGGTCCAATGAACAAGCTTTCTTTGTGTTCCCCACTGGAGCAATTCTGCAGTGTGCTTAAGCACACTCTGCTAGCAGGGTAATCCAGAATTATCATGTGAGCAAAGTAACATGTTTTGCTAATTTCCTCATGAACTATTAATGATATTGGATATGTCAACTTTATAAAGAAAGTGGGCGATTTATCAGAAAATTTGTCAGATGTTATAAATAACCATAATTTGTCAAGCTTTATAAATAGCCACCTCCTGCAACCCTTAAAGTTAAAGTCAATGGCATGTTTTGTTTTTAAAATGCACATTTATACATTAAAACCAGTTCGATTTATTTCCTTTCTAGGATATATTAAATTCAGAAAATTATTGATGAAATATTTGATAATTTATAAATTGTCATCGAAGCTTCAAAAATAAACGAAATTTATAGCCTTGATCGTCATGATCGAGGCCTTGATAAACAATAAATAGTCTCACCGATTGAACATACGCTATATGTCGGTTAAATACAATAAATTACGAATTACATCATTTAATTGTCATCGAAGCTTCAAAAATAAACGAAATTTATAGCCTTGATCGTCATGATCGAGGCCTTGATAAACAATAAATAGTCTCACCGATTGAACACACGCTATATGTCGGTTAAATACAATAAATTACGTTGCAATCTCGTCAAATTTTACCAAATTTTTATAGCAAATAATAAATGCATGCTGCAACATATAGAGTATCTGATATCAACGAACATTTCGATCATATATTTGTAATTTAAACTGATAAATTCGAAACAAGATCCAGTATTCTGTATTTTATACTCTTTACTGAAAATGTGAGCCTGTGTATACTCTGCAATTCAAAACAGCTTACCTCAATCACAGATTAATTACGTCTCTATTCTGTGCCTCAATACTGAATAAACTATTCTTTGGAGCTCGAAATTTGCAGATTTTTTGCGAACTTTTCACTAAATTCTTACAGTATAGGCATCGGCGTAAACAGTTCGGAAACCTCCGCAGATGCGGGCTTAACCTATGCAAAGAGCCTGTTCGCAGGAAAATGTAGCTGATCTGCGTCCACGTTGCTGACATAGGCGACTACTGTTCCAGTAGACGCCAAAAATGTATTAAAGGCATCAGCAATATGTTTAGGCTCAGTAACAGAGAGATCACTCTCAACGTGAATCTCAGTAATGTTAGTAGTTTTGGAATTTTTGTTTGTCAATGTCTTGATTGTGTTCCACATTGTTTTAGGGCTTTGATTATTTTCACTCAAGGCACTCATATAGTATTTAGTTTTCGTGTTTTTAACGATCTTGTTAACTTCATTTCTTGCTCTTTTATACGCTTCGTGCACATTCTTTGAGCCTGATTTTACGGCTCTTTTTTAACATAATCTCTTTTGCATACTTTTCTTGATGTTATCTGTAATCCAAGGAGCATACGCACTTCTAACTTTCCGTGTTATTGGTGGCGCATGTGAATCAGCAACCGCCAAAATTTTGATTTCCATTCTTCACAAAGGATATTTGGTTTGTAAGGTTTGGTTGTGTTCGGAGGATTTCGTTTAAATCAGATCTAAAAGCATTAATTTCGAAGTATTTATACTGTCTTGTGTTGACAATTTTTGTCTCTTTTCGGGGAATTGAGACTTTTCGGCAGACATAAATCACGCTGTGATCGCTTATTCCTATGTGTTCCACGCCCGAGTCAATAATCAGTTCTGGCTTGTTGCTGAATGCCAAGTCAATTAACGTACTTGAGGTTTCAGTTATTCTCGTTGGTTCCTCTCGTTGACATTATGAAGATTAATAGAGGCTTATAACTGGATAGCGTCAATACTAGTATTATCTCTATTCTTACATCAACTGAACAGACAAAAAATATTATTAGAATACTCCGCCAGAATACTCCGTCAGGACCAGAACGCCCAGGAATCCCACAAGAATGGAACAAGTTTTCACACTTGAGTCTGGCGCCTTAGACCGCTCGGCCATCCTGACTGTTCGCAAGAGGCCTCAACCAAACACGTATGCTATTTCTGCGATCAATACAAGTCTTTTTCCTTTAAACTGAGGCAAGTTGGTCCCATTCACGATTGAAACTATTGGAAAAATGAAATGAAATCGATAGTACTCTTTGAATTTCGATTTAGCGTTGATGTTAGATACGGACCTAAAGGACAATTATGTACTGAATGACGTGAGTTCGTATGCAAGCTTTTCACCTGAGCTACATAAACTTTTCATAAAACTAAGGCTGTTTGGGGTACGAGTTCCTGTAGTGTAGTGTAGTGTAGTGGTTATCACGTGCGCTTTACACGCGCAAGGTCCCCAGTTCAATCCTGGGCAGAAACATGCATCGTGTAAATTTTTACACCTCTTCAAATAATTAGAATTAAAATATGTTGGCCAATATAAAAGTTCTCTTGTTAACCAAGTTTCTGTAATCTAGGGGTCATCACGTGCCCTTCACACGCGCAAATTCTCCAGTTCGATCCTCAAAAGAAATATAGCTATTTAATGTAAAATTTTCACAGTTTTTGCAAATAGGTTTGTTTAACGGTAATATGCATATGACAATATTTTCCCAATTGACAGCGTTTATAAATTTTACCAAATTTTTTGATGTTGCAAGCATGACAAGTTGACGTAATAATAATTGTCAAGATTAGTTATATTTACCACATTACTCCAAAGATTTTGCTAAAAAATCGCCAGAAAATATTCTTGAAAGCACGCTTTTTGTTATGCATGTTACATTACTAATATAATTTCGCTATCTGTTATATTTACTCTACTGCAAACATACTTTAAGATGAGATTTAATCAGTACTCCATCAAATTTAATGTAAAACAATTTAGTTTCATTTTTGCTTTACTAAGAAACGGTTTGGTAGAATAATGTCATTTTCGATTGATAGGTCAACTTGATTTTCTTCAGAATAATATTACTGTGCACATAAACCACAAAAATTCATATGTTAGCATTTTTGACAAACATAATGCATTTGGTAACACAGGTTTCTGTAGTGTACATGGTGGTATCACGTTCGCCTAACACGCGCAAAGTCCCCAGTTCGATCCTGGGCAGAAACTTATGCGCGCAATTTCCTTTTGACATTATGAAGATTAATAGAGGCTTATAACTGGATAGCGTCAATGCTAGTATTATCTCCATTCTTACATCAACTGAACGGACAAAAAATATTATTAGAATACTCCCCCAAAATTTCTGTCATGAGTGGGATTCGAACTCACGCCCATATTCATGGACCAGAACGCCCAGGAATCCCACAAGAATGGAACAAGTTTTCGCACTTGACTCTGGCGTCTTAGACCGCTCGGCCATCCTGACTGTTCGCAAGAAGCCTCAACCAAACACCTATGCTATTTCTGCGATCAATACAAGTCTTTTTCCTTTAAACTGAGGCAAGTTGGTCCCATTCACGATTGAAACTATTGGAAAAATGAAATGAAATCGATAGTACTCTTTGAATTTCGATTTAGCGTTGATCTTAGATACGGACCTAAAGGACAATTATGTTCTGAATGACGTGAGTTCGGATGCAAGCTTTTCATCTGAGCTACATAAACTTTTCATAACACTAAGGCTGTTTGGGGTACGAGTTCCTGTAGTGTGGTGGTTATCACGCGCGCTTTACAGGCGCAAGGTCCCCGGTTCAATACTGGGCAGAAAAATGCATCGTATAAATTTTTACACCTCTTCAAATATTTAGAATTAAAATATGTTGGCCAATATAAAAGTTCTCTTGTTAACCAAGTTTCTGTAGTCTACTGGTCATTACGTGCCTTTACACGCGCAAAGTTTCCTGTTCGATCCTCAAAAGAAATATAGCTATTTAATGTACAATTTTGACAGTTTTTGCAAATAGGTTTGTTTAACGGTAATATGCATATGAACAATATTTTCCCAATTGACAGCGTTTATAAATTTCACCATATTTCTTGATATTGCAAACATAACAAGTTGTCGTAATATTAATAGTCAAGATTAGTTATATTTACCACATTACTCCAAATATTTTGCTAAAAAATCGCCAGAAAATATTCTTGAATGCACGCTTTTTTTTATGCATGTTACATTACCCATATAATTTCGCTATCTGTTACGTTATATTTACGTAACTGCAAACATACTGTAAGATGAGATTTAATCAGTACTCCATCAAATTTTATGTAAAACAATTTAATTTCATTTTTGCTTTACTAAGAAACGGTTTGGTAGAGTAATGTCATTTTAGATCGATAGGTCAACTTGATTTTCTTCAGAATAATATTACTGTGCACATAGAGCACAAAAATTCATATTTTAGCATTTTTGTCAAACATAATCCATTTGGTAACACTGATTTCTGTAGTGTTGTGGTTATCACGTTCGCCTAACAAGCCCAAGGTCCCCAGTTCGATCCTGGGCAGAAACTTATGCGCGCAATTTCCTTTTGACATTATTAAGATTAATAGAGGCTTATAATTGGATAGCGTCAATGCTAGCGTTATCTCCATTCTTACATTGCCCATATTCATGGACAAGAACGCCCAGGAATCCCACAAGAATGGAACGAGTTTTCGCAATCTGGCGCCTTAGACCGCTCGGCCATCCTGACTGTTCGCAAGAGGCCTGAACCAAACACGTATGCGATTTCTGCGATCAATACAAGTCTTTTTCCTTTAAACTGAGGCAAGTTGGTCCCATTCACGATTGAAATTATTGGAAAAATGAAATGAAATCGATAGTACTCTTTGAATTTCGATTTAGCGTTGATCTTAGATACGGACCTAAAGGACAATTATGTACTGAATGACGTCGTGAGTTCGGATGCAAGCATTTCACCTGAGCTACATAAACTTTTCATAATACTAAGTCTGTTTGGGGTACGAGTTCCTGTAGTGTAGTGGTTATCACGTGCGTTTTACACGCGCAAGGTCCCCAGTTCAATCCTGGGCAGAAACATGCATCGTATAAATTTTTACACCTCTTCAAATAATTAGAATTAAAATATGTTGGCCAATATAAAAATTATCTTGTTAACCAAGTTTCTGTAATCTAGTGGTCATCACGTGCTCTTCACACGCGCAAAGTCTCCGGTTCGATCCTCAAAAGAAATATAGCTATTTAATGTAAAATTTCGAAAGTTTTTGCAAATAGGTTTGTTTAACGGTAATATGCATATGAACAATATTTTCCCAATTGACAGCGTTTATAAATTTTACCCTATTTCTTGATGTTGCAAACATAACAAGTTGACGTAATAATAATAGTCAAGATTAGTTATATTTACCACATTACTCCAGATTTTGCTAAAAAATCGCAAGAAAATAAACGCTTTTTGTTATGCATGTTAAATTTTAATGTTTTAATGTTTGAATGTTTTAATAGAAATATCAGCTGACTTGTAACCAAAGGTTAAATTACATCAGTGAATAAATAAATACATTAAATGAATTATCTTTAGAAATTATGCTATATACTATTATATTTAGAAATAGTTTGTGGTAAAAAGGATTTTCTAAATCGCTCTGTTCTACATTAATAGTTTTTATATTTACATTGTCCCCTTGTATCATAAACTAAGGATGATTTGTTTGGCAGAAATTCGTCGAATTTATCAAGGTTCTCTTTTCTAAGAAAGAACCGATCACATAAAATTTCACGGCGTGTCTTTAATAGCGGAATATTCAATAGTTCCCGAGCTTCACTGTAACTTAATGATGGTAAAATTATTCTCATAGCTCTTCTTTGCACCTTTTCAATGTCATCGCTCAAATAGTTGGGAATATTTTAATGCCAGACTTGACAGTCATATTCTAAAACAGGTCGTATGATGTTGATAAATACAGTACATAACAGTTTTGCATCAGCCTTAGCACATTTAAGCAGCCGAAGCATATATAATCTTTTCCCTGCCTTCCCAACAATTTTGCCGACATGCTCGTTCCAGCCCATATTATCTTGAACCGTAACCCCGAGAATTCGAGCAGATTTTACACGATCTATTTCAATGTTGTCAATTAATAGCGGAGGAAAGTTTCGTTTAACCCTCGCGAAATCGAACACAAGTTCTTTACATTTAGTTACATTTAACTTCATGTTGTCCAATTATGAATGGTCCAATTATGAATGGTCCAATTATGAATGTAATCAACAAGACATTCAATGGTCCAATTATGAATTATTTTAATGGTCCAATTATGGTCCAATTATGAATGGTCCAATTAATGACTTCGAATGGTCCAATTATGAATGTAATCAACAAGGCATTGGAGTTTACTATCACTGTCTATCATTATACTCTCTGTAACTGTACAGTCATCTACATATTTCCATCTATCGGGCCATTCATTAAGAAGGTCGTTGATCAAAACCAAAAAGAGAACATGTCCTAAGACAGTTCCCTGAGGTACTCCCCATTAAGATGTTTCCAACACGATAAATAGTTACCCAATTTTACCCGTTGCATCCTTTCTGTTAGAAAACTTCGGACCCAATTTAAGATGGTTATAGGAATATCTAATTCCGTAATTTATGTAACAAAATGTTATGGTCGATAAGATCAAATGCTTTGGAAAAGTCAATGAGAAACACTCTAACAGCCCACTTTAGGACATCCGTTTCTTTTAGAAGGTGGTGAACCAAACTAATTAAATTAAGAGTTGTCGAGGAATTCTTCATAGACCCAAATTGTCTCACATCAATTTTATTTCTAATTGAACTGACTAACCAATCGGACACGAAAGATTCACAGATTTTCGATAAAGTAGGGTCAATGAAATCGGGCGCAAGTCTGTTGTTATGTCCTGAGAGGTACTGATATTTTTGGTATTGGAATAGTTTCTGCTTTCTTCCATAATGCCGGGACGCATTGTTGTTGTATCGACGCATTATAAATTGAGGCAACAGGGGAAGCCAAAATACAAGCATACTGCTTGAGGACCCAATTCGGAATTCCGTCTGGTCCAGGTGATTTCGAAACACGAATTTCAGACAATTTCTTATACACAGTTTCTTCGTCGATGATAAAAGGGGGATCGATGTTAGCTTCAGAGACTTCTGGAAAACTTTCCACGAGTGTAGATGGTAACATACTGTAAGATGAGATTTAATCAGTACTCCATCAAATTTAATGTAAAACAATTTAATTTCATTTTTGCTTTACTAAGAAAAGGTTTGGTAGAGTAATGTCATTTTCGATTGATAGGTCAACTTGATTTTCTTCAGAATAATAATTATTACTGTGCACATAAACCACAATAATTCATATCTTAGCATTTTTGTCAAACATAATGCATTTGGTAACACAGGTTTCTGTAGTGTAGTGGTTATCACGTTCGCCTAACACGCGCAAGGTCCCCAGTTCGATCCTGGGCAGTAACTTATGCGCACAATTTCCTTTTGACATTATGAAGATTAATAGAGGCTTATAATTGGATAGCGTCAATGCTAGCATTATCTCCATTCTTACATCAACTGAGCAGACAAACAAAAATATTAGAATACTCCCCCAAAATTTCTGTCAGGAGAGGGATTCGAACCCATGCCCATATTCATGGACCAGAACGCCCCGGAATCCCACAAGAATGGAACAAGTTTTCGCACTTGAGTCTGGCGCCTTAGACCGCTCGGCCATCCTGACTGTTCGCAAGAGGCCTCAATCAAACACGTATGCTATTTCTCCGATCAATACAAATCTTTTTCCTTTAAACTGAGGCAAGTTGGTCCAACTCACGATTGAAATTATTGGAAAAATGAAACTAAATCTATATACTCTTTGAATTTAGATTTAGCGTGGATCTTAGATACGGACCTAAAGGACAATTTTGTACTGAATGACGTGAGTTTGGGTGCAAGCTTTTCACCTGAGCTAGATAACCTTTCATAACACTAAGGCTGTTTGGGTTACGAGTTCCTGTAGTGTAGTGGTTAATTTCATTTTTGCTTTACTACGAAACGGTTTGGTAGAGTAATGTCAGAATAATATTACTGTGCACATAAACCACAAAAATTCATATCTTAGCATTTTTGTCAAACATAATGCATTTGGTAACAGAGGTTTCTGTAGTGTAGTTGTTATCACGTGCGCCTAACACGCGCAAGGTCCCCAGTTCGATCCTGGGCAGAAACTTATGCGCGCTATTTCCTTTTGACATTATGAAGATTAATATAGACTTATAACTGGATAGCGTCAGTGCTAGTATTATCTCCGCAATATTTGGAACCAATAAGCCTGGATTTGGGGGAGAAATACTACACCTTAACTTGCAAGCCTTTAAAATATATCTACGCTGTAGTGATCTAATGAGAATGCATGTAACAAATAGTTAATCCACAATCGTCAGTAATATCCATTCTTATATCAACTGAACAGACAAAAATATATATTAGAATACTCCCCCAAAATTTCTGTCAGGAGTGGGATTCGAACCCACGCCCATATTCATGGACCAGAACGCCCAGGAATCACACAAGAATGGAACAAGTTTTCCCACTTGAGTCTGGCGCCTTAGACCGCTCGGCCATCCTGACTGTTCGCAAGAGGCCTCAACCAAACACGTGTGCCATTTCTGCGATCAATACAAGTCTTTTTCCTTTAAACTGAGGCAAGTTGGTCACATTCACAATTGAAAGTATTGGAAAAATGAAATGAAATCGATAGTACTCTTTGAATTTCGATTTAGCTTGCATGGATCTTAGATACGGTCCTAAAGGACAATTATGTACTGAATGACGTGAGTTCGGATGCAAGCTTTTCACCTGAGCTTCATAACCTTTTCATAACACTAAGGCTGTTTGGGGCACGAGTTCCTGTAGTGTAGTGGTTATCACGTGCGCTTTACACGCTCAAAGTTCCCAACTGAAGGGTTTTGTAGATGGAATATTTAATCTTCCATCTACAAAACCCTTCAATTATTATTCAATTGAGTGAGATGCCAACAAAATCTTGATATTTACCTACAATCAGGTATGTGAGAATATTGTAGATGCATGGATGTTGTCAGAATACCAGATGTCGCTAACACACCCTCGCACAGTTTCAAAAGCCTTTTTAAACACATTGATACACGACTTCAACAATAATAATAATAATAATAATAGTCTTTATTAATCAATACTCGAAACACACGTCCGAGTTTACATGGAATTGTAAAAACAAGCGGTATTCAGGGAAGGAGGAACACAAATGAACTATTTATACCACATTGATGTGTTAGCAAATAGGTCATATTGTTGAAGTCCATTCATCAGTAGCAAATGTTAACAATGTTGAAAATCAGGAGCATCATTTAACACATGTATATAGTCTGTGAATAGAATGTAAAAAGTTTATATACGTATTTTGTATAAAGCATGCATTGCCTTTTCACTAAGTTGTTGGTTGGCAACTGTGAATTTTGTGTTAGGTGTATCACAGACCGAGATAAGTGTATTCGTCTGTGATAGAGATTGTCTTATTTCCAATAAAAAAGTTAAGCGTTTACGTTTTGTACTTTGGATTTATGTTTTTGTATAGAATCATAACTTTGGTTAGCCTTAACTTTTTGGTCCAAAATCGCCACTTTTTCAAAAAGTAAAAAAGTGGCCAAATCCGTCGAAAAAGTAAAGGGTTGGCCTTATCAATAAGATAAAATGTTAGCTTTTACTTTTTGGGCATTTCTTGCCCTTTTATCAAAAACTGAAAAAGTGACCAATTTTGGCCAAAATATAAAGGCGTTAGTCTTATAACTTTTTGGTCAAAAATCGCCACTTTATGAAAAAACTAAGGGGTTAGCTTTTGCTTTTTGGCCATTTTAGCCACTTTTTCAGAGACTATAAAAAGTGGACAATTTTTGCCAAAAATAACGGGGTTAGCCTGAACTTTTAATTATAAAAAATCGCTACTTTTTCAAAAATTATCTGAAAGCCTTGTATAAGATTCTGAGGGAAAAATACTAGCGTTGGTTGTAGTCACTAAGTTATATTACAAGTTTCATGACTGTTTTGTTTTCGTACTATGAAAAATGACGTGACGAAAGTTCGATCTTGCCAAAGCAAACTTTGCAGCTTCAAATTCCCAAGCCCAAAAGGCTCTAAAGCCTATTTTGTACTGTTTTATATTTTTGAACTATTGCATCGCCCTTGCTTTCACGACTTTAAAAGATGATTAAAAATCGGACCTTCTTGATGGCTATAATGAAAACTTCATATATGGATCTAGGACAGCATATCTAACCATATTTTGATTAACTAATAAAATTGAGTTGAATTATGGAAACCCTGAGAGGACGGTGACATATCGACTTTTCATCTTTGTGTTTCGTGTCTCAACTTTTCGTTTTTGTCAAAATTTTCTTGTGCAAGAATATTTTCGGAAAGCGTACACCAGTCACCATTGTTCTTTGCGACGCAAGAGCTCACAACTCATAATACAATATTTCGGAATGTGAAATTTTTGTTCCCTTCAATAGTGGAATCAAAAATACTATACAGTGAAATTTTACCTTGTTCGAATAAGGTTCTTCCATCATATGGCGGTGTGCCCCCTTTATTAAGCGCGGCGCTCACGCTCTGGTCGTGGTTCAGATGCATGTTAAGTAACCAAGCCAGTGACAAACAACTGGATATGTTGCAATATTATCATACATGCAAACCATTAATCGGCCGACATAGATCGAACCGTGCCGCGCGTACGGCTTTAAGAAGCTATTTGATATCATACCTTAATCCGGCATAAACGATCTTTGGCAATTTCAGGATTTAAGCGACTGACTATCTGCATGGAAAGAAGCTTTTTGGCAAATATAAACTCTGTTATATAGGTAGAAATTTGTTAATCAATTTAAAGAAAACATTTAATAAACATAACCACAGACATGTTTTTAACTATACATTGACTTTCTAGTTATTTAATAACCTTTTCCACACAGGAGAAGCAGATTGATCCATCCAATGTACTAATTTCCTTTCTTTTCTGTAAAAATATACATATAGGCAACCTTATAATTGTAATCACCGCTATATATGCTGAATAGACAAATTTCACGATCATGCGCAGTTGTTTAATTTCAAAGTTCTATAGCAGTTCAAAGGCGATTGTGTAAGTACAAAATCTAAAAGAAATTGGGGAAAAACTGCGCGGAAGATACACTCATTGGAAGTTTTACTTCCACGGTAGAATTTAAAGTCATTTTACTAAGAAATTTCCCCATTATTAAATTTGGAACAACATCTTTCATCTTGTGTAATTTCTGCCGCTTTCCGTGACTCGTGTAAAACCTTGCGCAATTTCCAAACATTGATATGTTCTTTTCAGCTAAAGCAGTCGTTTTATCCTTCGGTGAAAATTTAAAGATAGACAGTACTCTCGTCTAGGAAGTGGATTTTTGCATATATGCTTAATCTTCGGAGAGACCGGTCATAGTGTTGTCTCTAGTCGCTGTTTACATGAGGTCGGGTTAGAAAATTGCTTAGACAAAAGGATTGTGGATTGTATTCATTCGAGAAATGCACAAGAAACTACGATGATATATGACGTGATAAAATACAGGTATGCAGATTATTTTAGTGTCAATAATTATATCTCGAAAAGTACCTTCATTGTACCGAACCTTCTTCATTTGTCCGAGAACATATCTTTTAAAAAACCTTAACAATAAATAACGATTTTGACATAATAACGTTCGACAATAAATTAATCGTTAAATTCACAAACTAACGGCACCCGGAGAGTTACGTTGACTTAGTGACCCTTGAAAACATGAAGGTCCACATCCCCAAGAATGGCGGTAATTTTAAACGAATTTTCTATCCAAAATAAGTGACTTAGTAAAGTATAGTATACATTGGTTGATATTAACCACTTGATATCTGCATGTCTTAACTCTCCTCAAATTGGAGGAAATGGTGTTTATGTGTACCTGGTCTACTCTACCAAGAATTATCACATTCGCACAATCACTCCCAGATTACCTTAGATTAACATTTAAGTACAATGTTTTGGTAAATTGTACAATGTTTTGGTAAATTGTACAATTGTACTGTTTTGTCGGTCGTCATGATAAGTGCCATGATGACAGCGACAGATATCACGGAAAACTTAATGGTAAATAATTCAAGGAATTTTTAAGAAAACTATAGAATATCAGAGCTCGTTCTCAGGAATTATTGAATATTAATTACATTAGAGAATATTCAGTCTTACCAATTAAGGATGGTGGGCATATATTGCGAAGCGTATACTATCCACAGTGTAGGTTGAGATGAGATCCAACATTCACCTAATTTATTCACCATCGCAATCGCCATATATTTAACAAATTGATCTGTTTCCATAAGATCTTCCGCATCCGCACGATATGGCGTATCTTTCGCAAGCTATTACACATAGAAAGGTAGAAAGTTACGCACGTTGGGAAACAGTGATTAATAGCTAGATACTTTTAATCTTGCTTACCCCAATTCAGCGCTTAATATAATAATAATATTAGAACATTATCTTTATAGTAAGAGATTTGCCGATTCCACAAGCTAATTAACATTTTCGTCTATTGTCACTGAATTAATGGACCTTTCGATGATGCTTTTTACTGCTCCTCAGTTTTAGCAAAACTTCTTTGTAGCCAAAAAACACGCAATCCGTCAACTAATCCGTCATATAAATTACTCTAATTATAAGCTCACTCCCAGTGTCATTCAACGGTTTGTTGGGCCAACTTCCTATTCACGTTTATGATATTTAAAATTTTAAGGTAAAAGTTCCTCGTGATTTCGGACCCTGCCTCTGGTATGCAAATGGTTTGAATAGATATGTGATAATTCTACATGCCTTTCCCGATATCTCGGAAGCAGCATTCTCCCAGATGGCTGACTTAACTGGTCCAGGACAAACTATTGAGACGTCGATTCCATTGCCATAAACTTCAGCTCCCAAACTTAAGAAATGCCCCTAAATATTAAACAAAAGGAGAACATTGTTCCATCAACAAAATTTAAATGAGAGTTAACCGTCATTTCTGAGAATACTGGCCTCCTGCGTACGCGGCCTGCAATCCTTTGATTCCACTCAATTTCGAAGACAATTTTGGAACTGAGCGCTTTAGAAATGGCTTCTTCCCAGACAGGAGTTATGATCTACTGTATATCTTAATAATTGGCATAAATATAATTCTCAACAACTTAATTTCCAAACCATTACTAGCTTTTATAAGTCATTGATATACCATTGCAATAAGTACTACAGTGATTATGATATCTTAAACGGCAGTCTTATTGATACCAATTCTGTGAACGTCAATGTGCCACCAACGGTAAACATGATTTTAAGTATGTGAAATATTTGGGTAATTCTAAGAAGAAAAACAAAATATCTTCCTTGATCAACATTTTTCCCTCTCAATAATGCCGCATAATTATGATATCATAGTTTAATAGATGAATTGTATAGCAGCTAAAACAGGCACATACTAATTTGCAATCCATCAAACAACATCATACCTGGAATATTTTACGGTGAAAAAGCCGATAAAGATATATAAGTTTTTTCCTATGACGATGCATTACATTTCCTCCTATAGGAGTCGCCGAAATTGATAAGACGTAGAAACATATTTGCCGGTTACACTTTTATATAAGTGCCCTTTTAAGATGTTCCAACAATGTATATTATGGACACACAAGCAAGGTATAAAGCCTAGTTCCCATATATTAACGACGTTGGGGTAATGGAATGCTGGGAGAGATCACTTCAAACCTAGAGCAATGGAATCTAGGATCTCCGCTAGTTGTGTAGACGACCTGTTGGAAAATGCAACTGTTCTAACTAAAATAATTTTTCAAAATAATTAATTATATTATAGTTACGACACATATTTTGCGCCAAAAGACATTTCCCGAATTTGCTGGCTGGCAATGAAAACTACTGTACCTTTTATACAATGGAGTTTTCGATGTCACTGATCGGTATTTAAAAAATCCATTATATTTTATGCTACAGTAAGTTTTGAGAAGCAAAACGTATGCATGGGTGCTAGCTGTAAATTTGTTTTGAAAATTTGTCCTTAATATAACAATCCACCTTCCAACAGGTCTTCTGCACTGCGAAAAGAGATTCCAGACTTCAGCATTCTAGATTTTAGGATTATCTTTCCCAGCATTCCATGGGAGGTGGGAGGAGCTGGCCTTTCTGGAAGAGCTGTGCTGACAGTTTGAGAAAGAGAATATTGCATTGGCAATCACGTCACAAGGAACAACTTAAATTGTCTTTTCCGCCGTTTTCCCATTTAAGAAATGTGCTCCTTATTTTAAAAGAGCAATCTTTACAAAGTAAGTTGCACCGAGGTGCATGATGCTTTACATGGCACTATCCCAAAATGTCGTCACGAGGGTTAGGGCTATAGTATTAGCGTCAGGATTAGCGTTATGATTAAGGTTAGGCTTAGGATGGGAATTATCTTTACATTTAGGTTTAAGTTGGAATTGGTAACAAAAATACAATTTGTTGAGGTGATTAATTAGGACAGTGAATGCTATCATGGTATAGGGTTTCGTTTAATCTTTTAGCGAAAATGTGTTCGAAGTTAGTTAACTTAACCCGTCGAATACAGTCATTTATAGATGCTTACCTGTAAAGCAAACTTTGTGGCGGCGTATATACCAGATGTAGGAGTACCTAAATTTTTATTTTTAGCAAGAAATATTTTCATTTATCACTTATTTACTGAGACCGAGGGAAACAGCGTGTTTTGTGGCCCCGAGATCTGTGGCCCCGAGATCTGTTTTCCCGAGATCTCAGTAAATAAGTATTTTATTATAAAGCAAGCGTCAAAGTTTCAATAATTCACCTGCTATTCCGTCTTTATCTCTTAATAATAGATTAATATCTTCTTCTGAAGGAACGACTTGCAAACCGACCGGCAGACGCGAGCAGCTCGCGCCTCACTTCCGGTTTTATTGTTGACCGCTCAACAATTGTTTCGTTTTTGACCGGTTGCCGAACATGACGTTTTGTGGACCGGCACGTGATATGGTTTTGTCCAATCGGCAAACAGGAAAATTGAACTTTGACACTTGCTATATAATAATATTACTTGAAGGCAGTGGCAAAGCCAGCGGTCATGCATGTCATGCAGTGCATGACTAAACTTTCCCCAAAAAGGTTTAAAAATCAGTTCAGTAAAATTGTCTAAAATAGAATTACGCTTAATCTTTGCCTTTCTACGTTCAGCTGCTTTATGCTATACATTTTTGACATAAATCAATGGTCTTTACGCGATATTTTCGCTGAATATTCTCGTATGTTATTGATTTCGGCTTTGTTGCCTTGGCAACTAAGTAGGGCCTGCATAATTTCACTTGCATGACCGCTTGCGTAATACGAGTGGAAAACGAGTGCGTGGAATTGCTGCGTGGTTGCCCACGTACTGCGTGTTTTGGTCATGCATTTTCAGAATTTCATGACTAGCTAATATTATTTTATATTAGGTTTCTTGTTTTCTGACTGGCTTACGATGTTTGCGCACGCGCGATGCGGTTGTTTTTTACGCTATGGTCATGCAATTTTCGATTTTCATGACTAACGGGCAGCCCAACCTGATCACAGCCTCTTTGCTCGAAGCTTTCAGCCTGAATGAACATGGCTTAAAGTCATTCAGGCATTTCGAGTTCTTCTTCACTTGAAGTTAACGATATTGTTTCGGAGTTGGTGAAAAAAATCCTTATCTGCTTGGGCTACTGCAGTACTGCTGAATAGAATATTAGACAGATTTAGATCGAGGACGTGAACGTCAAGACGACGTCAAATTATCGCGCGAAATCTGGGTCGAGGACGTTGTCGTGTTGTTGACAAAAACAGATTTAGATAAGTTGCTAGGACGTCACTACGACGTCGAATATTATATTTTTTGCTTCGAAAATGCATCTTTGTTATGAAATACCTACAAATATTAATCAACCTCAAGGGAAGGACTTGACTTGTGTGATATTGAAGAAAAGGTTTTAATACTATGCGAATTAAGGCACTTTTTGGCCAGAGACAGAGTATATATTATTATTTTACGAACCAATTATAATATAATATATATATAAAATACCAAAGACATAAAATTTAACTATTCTTTTGATATTTTCTTTGAGATTGTTCACAAAACTGTACGTTTTTGAAATATATTTTAGTCGTTAAATATCGTGATGCTGTCGTGATATATTTTAGTTATAGTGTTTTGACTGATCGTAAATGTCAGTTTTGATAAAATGTCGCACGGTTTACAATCTGTTCGTGATGCTTTAATTCTTGCCCGAGCTGAGCAATATATCACTGATGCTGAGTATATTTTGTTGTACGATTATAACTGGTCAAAACCGTTATTCCCATACTGGAAATTCGAGCCATTCAATGTGGATACTTGGGATGACGAGGAATGCAGGACTGAATTGCGTTTTGCCAAGAGAGACCTGCCTTTGTTGAAGCAGTTGCTTGGAGTTCCTGAGAAGATTAGCTGTCATCAAGGAACAAGTTGTTCTGGAGAGGAAGCACTGTGCATTTTGTTTAAGCGATTTGCATATCCATGCAGGTACACTGACATGGTAAGCCGGTTCGGGAGGAATCCAACAGAGATGTGCTTAATATTCAATGAACTGCTGGATCTGGTGTATGAACAACATCATCATCGCCTTGAAAGTTGGAATCAGCCTTTTCTGTCACCAGAGATGCTTCAAAGTTATGCTGATGTCATTCATAACAAGGGTGCCCCACTGGAAAACTGCTTTGGGTTTGTGGATGGAACTGTTCGGCAAATTGCACGACCAAAATACAATCAAAGGATTATGTACAATGGTCACAAGAGGGTTCATGCAATCAAATTTCAAAGTATTGTTCTACCAAATGGTCTCATTGGAAACCTTGCTGGACCCTTTGAAGGTAAACGCCATGATAGTACAATGCTGAATGAATCTGGTCTCCTAACCAATCTGGAGCAGGTTGCCTTCTACAACAACCATCCACTCTGTTTATATGGTGACCCAGCTTACCCGTTGAGAGTTCACCTGCAGGCACCATTCAGGAATGTCGAGCTAACACCTGAGATGAGAGAGTTTAATAAAGAGATGAGTCGGGTGAGAGTTTCTGTCGAGTGGATGTTTGGGAACATTACAAAGTATTTTAAGTTTGTGGATTTTAAAAGGCAAATGAAATTAAATTTGACTCCAATTGGAAAGATTTACTCTGTGGCTGCATTATTGCAGAATGCTCACACCTGTTTGTATGGGAATCTTGTATCTGATTTTTTTGACCTCCAACCACCTTCCATCCATGAATATTTCTGGTAATGCATAACCATATTGGTTTTAGGAAGGGTACCGGTTGAGCTGGACTGCCTGTTGCTGCCACTGCCAAATATACTGGCAATACCCTACCATTGAGACAAGTAAAATGGTCAGGCGTTAGACATAGTAACTACTAAAGTAAATTTACCAAATAAACACAAAATCTTGTGGGAATTTCTTGCAAATGCTTGCCCGCCTTATATAAAGCAAATGACAAACAAAGCGAGCTAGTCCTGTTTGCACAGTCAGCCCAGCTCATATACATACTATGTGACTGGAAATTGTCCCAATAAATGTTCACTGTCTCTAATAATGGTTATGAGTACATTACAAATAAAAGTATATGCATTCAAATAAAAGTATTTGCAACTGGCCAGGATAAAATGATACAATAAGAATGTGTGTGCATCATTGCCTGTTGAAAAGTTTATTCTAGTATTGATTACAAGTAAACAATTAATTTATTTAATGAACCTGTTTTTGAAACATATATACAAGATAACTTAATTTCATAATTTGAAAGTTTTTAGATAATTATTAATAATGTTAATAATTTGTACATAACATTGTACATGATGTACATGATTAATTAAATTTTTTTTTGAAATATGTTTGCCAACATTTGTGTTTGCTGTTGCTGTTGTTGCAATAGAGCCATCATTTGTTGCTGCATCTGTTGTTGTTGCTGTTGCTGTTGTTGCTTTTGTTGTTGCAGACACTGCTCAGACAGCTTCATTTGCATGCCAAATTGCTGTTGATTCTGCTGCATAACTTGCATCATTTCCCTATGTTGCAAACTTTGTGCTTCCATAAACTCTCTTTTCTCAGCCTGCTTCAATTCCTTTTCTCCTTTCTCCAGCTCTACCCTCTCTTGCAACCATTCCATCATGTCTCCGGATCTTCTTCTCTTTTGTGCTGGTTTACTACTTCCACTCGCCTCTCCTATCCTTTTCCTTGTTTGCCCCAACCTCTCCATTGCTCTTTCCCTCATCTCCAATGCTTGTCCTCTTTCTTGTTCAATCCTGTTATTTTTTGTTTCATTTTCACATTCCATCTGCCTTTCAGTCTCATCTTCAATGTCTATCAGTTCTTCCAACAAACTTTCATTCTCCGTTAGCTCTTCACCACCTTCGCCTGTAGCTCTTTCTTCTCTGGCCATTCTAGCTCGGTACTTCTTTGAAACCGTGTTGTAGTGGTCTCTGGCTGCCCTTGAAGTAATGTCATGACCCACTGACACACTGATGCTGTCTGCCACCTTTTGCCACTGCGTACCTCGTTCCTTTGATCGCTGCTTATGGGCGAGAACACCTTCTGCAGCTACTTCTTTAAGGAGTAGGAGATCTTTCGATTTCGACCATACCATACTGGACCTAGTAAAATATTTATAATTATGTATAGTATTAAACAACACACAGCAACTGATTTTTCATAAATACTAGTAATTTATCAGTAGTTGCATACCACAAGGTAGCATGGAAGCACTATATTAAACAACTTGCACCTCTGTAGTCTAAATTTTATTATAATATATTATAAACGTCAGCCATATTTATTAAACTTGGATTTGTTTTCAATAGTATACCTTTTCTTCGGGCAATCCTTCTTGTCTCCCATCTCAAGCGTCTTGTCTCCCATCTCAAGCGATAACTTCAATATGTAATAGCAATGACTGTAAAAAGATAAATTAATTATCTTAAGAAATGCTTTGCACAGTATTTATAGCACTTACCATACCGATATAAAATAATCCATTGAAACTATTTTATGTAAACATCAACTGTCTTAAAACCGTAAAAAGTGGACAATATTATTGGTGAATAAATAATTTATAACACAAATAAAATGTATAAGAAATAGATAAACAAACGTCTTGCTTGAGACTGGCAAACAGCTATTATAAAATCATTCTGTATTTTGTTATGGGATTTTGTTTCGACCAAAATGATGGATGCTTGGCGAAACCGGAAACAAATTTTGCACAACTTTGCTATTTTAATTATGCGCATAAATAAAATCAGTAAATACGCATAATATTCGTGTAAATAACAAAAATGATGACTATAAAAATTATTTGTACGATTTTTATTGTGTACGTACCTTTTTGGAGGGAGAAATAAGCAAAAAGAAACTGACGTCTTGGACACGACGTGAAAAATTGTTTTTGGCGTCCTGAAAATCGCTGTGACGACGTCGCTAGCAAAACAACGCCATATTTTCGCGCCAAATTAC
Organism: Trachythela sp. YZ-2020; assembly: GCA_016169945.1. Lineage (NCBI taxonomy): Eukaryota > Metazoa > Cnidaria > Anthozoa > Malacalcyonacea > Clavulariidae > Trachythela > Trachythela sp. YZ-2020. The sequence continues at coordinate 198,857 of JADLSH010000208.1, forward strand.
GCCACCTCACGTCGTCTTGCCGTTCACGTCCTCGATTTAAATCTGTCTATTATTGTTAACCAACGCCAGATCTTTCGTCAAGAAAATACTATTTGACCGGCAGGGGACATATCTTCGGTTCGGTGCATGCTATGTAGATGGCAATACCACCGTTCGAATCAGCGTTTTACGATCTCGTTAGAGAAGTAAATTGTGTTTGTTTACAACCCTATGCGGCCAATTTAGCCGCTTTTAAACACTCTGACATTTTGTTTTGTTTACAAATTAACAATAATATAAACTAATTAAATATTCATTTCGCTTTCCTACCTTCCGTTTACACGGTACAAACTCGTAAATATTCGTCCGGTCTTTGTGATATCTTTGAAATGAATCCATTTTTATTACAATACGACATAATCTAGCACTTTTATGGCAATTCTCGTGAAAATGCTTTGTTTGTTGCGAAGCCGGTATTGTCGGCTGAGCGAAACAGTCAATTTTTTTTTACAAACTTAGCCATTAGGCAGGTTAACCCTACAGAGCTTATTGCTCCATTCACAGGGTTCCTTAAATGAGTTAGAATAATAATAATGGATTTTCCTATTTTTGTGTCAACCTTCATTGTTGTTCTCTGAAAGATGCAAAATTCTCAACATTTTTTCCTATATTAGGTCAAGCTATTCCTAAAAGTTGATGCCTAGATTGCTGCATATGGCAATTCTGGGAGTCAATATTTCAAAATTTTCCCGGGGGAGCACGCCCCCCGACCCCCCTAGCAGGTCTCGCGCCTTCGGCGATCGTTGCATGATCACTCAGACCGGGCTGGCTTCGCCAATGCTTGAAGGTGACCTACTCTAGACACCCGAAAAAGGGCTGGGACAAGTTATAAAAATAAAATCCATTTTCATATTAAAATATCTCAATATTTCGCAAATTTTCGCGGTTTCGAAGACATATTCTCGTTTTCAGATCGATTGCACTCGACTTATCGCCTCGCGTTTTACACCTTTCTCTCTCGTTCTGCCAACTTTCCTCTCGTGCATTATCACACCATAAAAGCACGCGACTCGTTTTCTACTTCGATTCTTTAGTTTTGAACGGGGAGGAAAGTGTCATGGTCTCATGGATTAATGGAGAGCGAGGGGGCTTACAGCCTTATTATTCCAAAAGAAGGCGCCCATTAGAATGTGGAATTTTTTGAGACGTTAACGTTGGCACAATACAGAATTGATGGTATAGTCACATTGATAACTTCTGAATGCATGGCCAACGAACTTACCGAATTTTCCCACAACACTGCTGACAACGACAATGTGTCCCACCTTCTTCTCAATCATATGCGGGAGGACAGCATTAGTTAGGGATATTGCACCGATCACGTTTAGATCAAACAATTCTTGAACCACTTTCATTTCTGTGTTTACAATCATTCCCCATTGAGATCTACCACTGTTGTTCACCAGAATATCTATCTGTAAGTAAATTAATGTAGAATAATTGAAATGACTGTTCTTTTTTCATTATTCCCCTTTGATCTAACTTCCAATGCCTCTTTAAACGTGTTTTAATTTAAGACGTTCTAAACATTCATTAATTCCTGTCACCCCAGTAGCTATAGTATTCAAGAATGAAAAGAGGTCATTGCGTGATTACCAATAACCAACAACAGCAATCATCCTTCATTTTCCCATAGAATTAAAGTTAACAATTGAAGAATAATTACATTACTGTACATGAATAAAGAGGATTGGCTTCATCAGTACAAGGGAAGGAAGCCAGATATTTCAGAAATTACCCCTCGAACTACTTTAGGAAAACACAGGATCGCGGTACACTCCGCACCTTAACGCCCCTGACGGTTTTAACATATATTTCTGAAAATGTCATTTTTATACAGCAAAATTGTTGTTATAGAAAATGGGCGATCCCATTTTTCTAGCTGTTTCACCATTCGTTTGATTTAGATTTTTTAGGGTTATAATATATTTCAGAATTTTTGGAAAGCATTAAAAATTCGATATGAAAACAAAGCCGAACACGCCCGTTAAAACCGGCCGAGCATTAGTCTTTTAAAGCCAGTATTGATCGAAACGTTTTTTCGAGAAAATCGAATTTATAAATATTACAGCAATTTTGCGGATTTTCTCACTTCATGGCTCCACGCCATGTCCCAATTATATGCACCAGTTCCTAACCAATGAGATCACAGAAAAGGTAATTTCTTTCGACATTCCGCTCCATATAAGGGCACAGAATGATGTAAACAATAATTTTTTCTGCCGAAATAATATAATCCTTCGCCCTACTTGCGAATGCAGCGAAAATGTTTTATTTATAGCGTTTTCAAAAAAAATGATTTAAATTTGTTCAAAGGTTACAACAACTGCAGAGCTTTTATAAAAACCAAAATAGAATTTTGGGTGAATTTTAGCGATTGAAAGGCCGAAAGATGCTCTGTATCCTTAAGGATGTACCTGGCTAAAGTGATCCAGAACAATTTTAACTGCCTCTTCATGTGTTTCAAACTTGGTAACATCCAGTGGTAAAACAAGAAAATCCTTGTCCTTATCAACATCATTTAGTTTCTTACCGGCTATTTCTGAAATTAAACAAGAGTAGATTTCGCATTTTAAACAATATAAGTAATTACAATATTTTTACATAGGAAATGCGTATCTCATATTGTGAAATTACTACTATATCTAATAAGTGCGATTGTAACAGTTTCATACGTAAAGACAATTTTTTTTTGCGTAAATACGCAAAATTTTATATTATTTGTTGTAATGTCTCGAACGCGTGGCGTCAGTGTAGCCGTAGTATAAGATAAAACTACCTGAAAAATACTTTAAGTAAGAAAAACTACTTGAAAAATACAATAAGAACTTCGACGTTTCGAGCGAAAGCCCCTCATCTGGAAGTTAGTAGAGTGGGTCGGGGAAAAACATGTGCTTTTATAGTGAATACAAAAGTGATTACGTGATAAAAAATAAACCAATAAGATCGATTTAATCAGAACAAACTATAATATACAAACTATGGAAATCACATTACAAAATATATTAGAATGTAAGGAAAAGCGAAGAAAACAAGAATAGGAGAACTTATCAAAATATCTATGAAATGAGGTGAGATGTACAATATCTGCTAATAGCAGGCATATAATATATATATAAACAGATAGGAGTTAAATGCAAGAGAAGCGCTCATTAATGCCGTGAGGATGAATGGTGCTTAGTCGGGAAATGAGCGAACTGGATTGATGGGTGGAAGGTATTAACAAAGTTAATAAACTTCTCCAACTCTCCACGGGAACATGATGCTGTGCCGAGACAGTCATCAATGTACCTACCAAGGTAATCAGGTATGCGATCAGTTTATTGCTCGAAGTTATGCTTTTCCACAAACGAACGAACAAATTGGCATTGTTAGGACCCATTTTAGTTCCCATGGCCACACCACTTACTTGTTGATAATGCTCACCGTCAAATGAAAAATTGTTGAGGGTGAGCAACAACTCATCCAAACGAATCAAAACAGCGGTAGACGGTTACTGGTCAGGGCGCTTATCTAGGAAGAATTTAAGCGCCCTCAAACCATCATGATGGGCAATAACAGTGCACATGTACAAGAATTTGACATCTGTTTGGAAAATGAATTTATGAGTGCTATGAAATTGAATGTACTGAAAGATTTGGAGAGCGTGTTTGGTGTGCTTGATATAAGATGGTAAGTCCTTGACCAAGGGTGCCATAATAAGATAAACGTAGCTGGAGATGAGCTCGGTGGGACAACCGCAATCAGAGACAATGGGTCTACCTGGGTTGTAGGGTTTGTGGATTTTGGATAAGAAGTACATGACAGGTGTGCGAGGTGTGGTGGTTATAAGATGCTTGGCGGTTTCAGGAAGATGACCAGAGGCGTTGAAATTCTCGATGGTGGTGCAAATGGTGGTTTGATGGGTAGACGTCAAATCCTCGTCAACTCTGTTGTAAAAAGTGGTGTCACTCAATTGTCGATGAGCTTCATTGCGCTACAACTCAGCTCTCTAAGCAACCAAGGCACCACCTTTATCAGCAGGTTTGATAACAATGCCTTTGAGAGCACTAAATTCAGCTTCAGTGAGATTAGATGGCCTTTTGGGCCTAAATTTGGGGAGTTGTTCTATGTCATGTCGACATTGTCGAATGAATAGCTCTAGAGACCCATATTGGTCTTCTGAAGGGACCAGGGAGATTTTTTAGGGTTGATAGTCTCAAAAACGTCCTTTTGATGGACGGAGGTCGTGAAAGTGTGCCTTAAGGCGTAATCGTCTAAAAAAAATCGGTATCTGCTTTAACAGAAAAAAAATCAAGGAACCCGGCGTTGGGAACAAATATGAGACATTTCGGAAAAGAACAGATCTCTCAGCGTTGGATAGGGTTAAATTAGGGGGAATCGTTACAACTAACTTGACATCGTTAGCTGAATTAGTATGACTTGATGCCGAAACGGGTCGGGTGCCTAACAAAGAGTTGAATTTAGAAGTTTTTTGCCTTAAGAAACGAGTAAAGTCTATAATTCAACAAACGAATAAATTGGATAATGTCCTGTCTAAAAATAGAAGGACAGATAGAAGACAAAGTGTTTTTGACATGCGAAATACCTGAATCTAAATTATGAATTTGCGAAGTCATAGATTCAACGGCAATGCGCATCAAACGCCGCCTGCGTTCAAAGCGTGACGCGACGAGACATAACATGGTCGATATTAGGCTAGTGGAAATATAACCTAAAGGGCGATTTAAAGCCATTAAGAATGACTTTATACCGTAAACAACGACTCAAAAAGGAAAGCTTGCTAGAGAAACGAGTCTTAGATAAAATAAGGTCGAAATAACGTAAAGCAAGTTTAGCGATACACGGTAAATATAGTATAATATGATTGCGTATGTATGAAATGACGTGAATACTTCTGCCGGGTACAAGGGCTAGCTCGCTCTCCCGAGATAAATTTCACCCGTGTTTACAGTAGACTGTTCAGACTGGTTGGCCGGCCATTGCAAAGTATGGAAAATACCAGCCCGGTTTAAGTGAGATCCCGGGTCAGTTGTGAAAGGATCTCGCTTAGGCTATGGATTTGGCATCGGTTAAGATGGATGTTTATCGTAATTCCGGGGCAAAAGGTCGAGCTTGAAGTCATTTTTAAAATTAGGGGGAGTGAACGAGATATTGTAATTGTATACGCATGCATGTTTCTTTCCATGTGCTCGATCAATATTTTGAAAACTTTATATACTGATGCGAAAAGATCGAAAATTTTCAGAAAATCTTAGGTAAGTATGGCTCTGTTTCTTTCTACTGACATACATCAAGGCGATGAACTATTTAGTGTTCAATCTAGAGAGAAGCAATGTGCTTTCATGAGTTTATCGGCTATTTCAACAGCCCAAAATAACCCGCTGATCGATTGGTCAAAACTACATTAAATGTCTTATTGCAAGGAGACAAAATGTACTTAAAAGCACCAGATAATGGCTTAATTATCCTAGACCCAGGTGTAGAATTTTTGTTTATAGGTCACTTACCAACAGTTGTCAGTGTTTCATGTGGTAAGAACATGTTTTCTTACGAGATCTATGGATCTGTAATATCGCCTGTACAGGCAAAAACAGCTGCATTATCTGTGATGGCGACAAATAGTGATCTACCTGTTGTTGTAGAGTCGGCTGAGGCACTAAAAGGCATTGATTTGCCCGTTGAGGCACAGAATAACATCGACCTGCCCGTTGAGGCACAAAATAACATTGATCTGCCCATTGTGGCGGAAAATAACATTGATCCGCCTATTGTAGCGGAAAGTAACATTGATCAGCCCGTTGTGGCAGAGCCCATTCAGGCACAAAATAATATTGATCTGCCCGTTGAGGCACAAAATAACATTGACCTACCCATTGTGGTAGAACCTGTTGAGGCAGAAAATGAACACCAAATTTGGTTTATAAATTATCAAAAAGAGCTTCAAGGTCTTGTTTATAACTGATCGAGAAATTGAGTCTCACTACTATGATATCCATACAGCACTTTTGAATACTTTTTTGAATGGTAGTTATGCTATTTTAATATTAGAAGGTTGTATGATGGCCTTAATCAAATGGATGATTTATTTTTATTTGACTCACATAAACAAACCCTTGAGTTTGAGGGGGGAGGACCCAAAAATCTAGGGAGGAGGTAAGCGACAGGGTGCGTAGCACCGCCGACCAAGCTGCAGCAGGGGTCTGGGGGCACAGTTGCCAATGGGAGTAAGGTGGCGAAGGCCCCAGAAAATTTTGAGATTTTTGGTCTTATTTAGTTCAAAATCCTTGTTTTTAGTCTTACTTAGTTCAAAATCTTTATTTCAATCACACTACTGTCATTTATCCCAATGAGCATTTAAATTTTTTTGGGGGATCAGCAAATTTCTCTAGGTGGGGTCTAGAAAAATCCGTCAATGACTGTAAGTATACATATTCCCTAATGAAATGTTTATCAATCTATTTTAATCAATTTTACTCTATCTGTATGTATGAAAATGTATGTATGAAAATGTGATTGTCAGCAAGATAAAATAGCAAGTTTTGTTCTTTAAAATTTTCTGTATCCACCCTTTTTTTCCTTACGTAGGTAAATTCACATAATTACTAAATATTTCTTTTGGGTTTTGGAATTCTTAGGGACCGGTCATTAATATTGGAAGGGGGGCGGTGGGTGAGAAAAGGGGGGCGGTCTCAAACCCAAAAATATGTGCCAGGGGCTACTTGAAGTGGTTTGCTGAAACCATACGACAAGAAATTGACCATGTAGCATACATCAATAGATGCAATATAGATGACTTCATACTCATATACATACAATATACATGCACTGTACATACTTCACACTGTCCATAATTCTTGCGGATATAACATGTTGCTGTTTAGTATTACCCATATTATGGTATTTTAGACTTGGTGGTTACATTAAGGTTTAAGACAGAATAAAATAATAAAAGGACTGCTTTGGGCTTGATGGGTAAAGAGAGCTAATCGCTGTTCAGCCAGACAAGTAAGATTGTCTTTGTGTATAGAGTATAAAATAATGCAATTTTTTCCTACTTTGGGGGTTCATCTGAAACATTGGGTTGCTGCAGGCAAAGAATACAGGATTTGACTGTAATATGTTTATCAAAAAATATCTTGTGTAAAGCTTGAAGTGGGGGGAGGGGTCTGAAATATTCGATATGGAATTCGCGGGCGTCTTGAAAATAAATGTCTTGCTGGGAATTTCTCAAACCACCGCCCCCCCCCCCCCCATTATTAATGACCGGCCCCATACTGAGCTTATTGTCAATCATTACACTGGCTGGTACCATCTGAACAGCTGGATTACACAGAAATGTATATTTACTTGATACTTGATGGTTGTTTCAAAATAATATGGATATATTACATCATCTCTTATGTGGTGCCATCGGCTATACGAATAATTATGTGTTTCCAACATGTCATGTGGGTGTGGATCCTGTGTAATGTGTTTGAAAGTCGTTTTGGAGAGATACACCATTATGTTGGTTTGCTGTATAATCATGTATTTTGACAATTCACTGGGCAGTACAGATGAACACTGGTGGAACCAAATGTTGATTAAATACATATATGAAACATCTACTGATGGGAACAAAGAGTCAAAGACTGTTCTGACAGACTGCACATGGCAAATGCATTATCAATATCTTATGAACACAGACAACCAGCTAATTGCACCACAAAAAGTATTAAAAGACACTGCCTCTATGATTTCAAATTACTTATTCAAGATGCCATTGACAACTTTGAAGTAAACAATGACTACCATTAACATTTGATGTTGGTACCAAGAGTTCCATTAACAATAGCACACTCAGATATCTTGCTTAATACTGTACAGTATATACCATTTACAATAGTATAGACTGTATAGTGTGTCCTATTGTTGTAGTCACAGTGTTGTGATCTCAACGTTTTGATAACAAAATAATTCAATACATACAGTGTATCATACATACAATTTCAATAAGTTCAATATTTAGTACTAATTATGTTCAGGAATTTTCCATGCACTTTGCAGCACTTTCCTTACGATAGTAACTCCTAGAATGTATCAATAACCTCTCAGGCACGCAAAATTTACTTCGTATAGTATACACAGAATTTTCTGCACCGTACACATAGGGTATTTTGTGACTAAGGTTTATATAGATAACTTAGTCAGCCATTACTACTCAACAACGTACTGGGACTTCAATATCCTTAACAAACTATTTCTCATGTAAGCCAATTCTTAAAAAGATTTATGTTACTACAAAAACATTTGTCCATGGTAGATGGAAAATCTCAATGCTCCATTGCATTCGCCATAAATAACATTCCAAAAAATTTCATACCAAACACACTTATTCCATTTTGGAACGATGTTTGGAACAGAATGGAACGGAGAAATACAATTGTTTGATAGACAAAGGGCCGGCGAACAACGACAACCCGGCTTCGCAACAAATATAGCGTGCTCACCAGAATTGCTGTAAAAGGGCTAGATTATGTCGTATGGCAATAAAAATGGAGTCAAACTAAAGGGATTGGAAATCCCCATCGAATGGTGGTATTTACGAGTTTGTGGTGAATAAAGCAAAGGTAGGAAAGCGAAATGAATATTTAATTATATTTAATATTGTTAATTCGTAAACAATACAAATTTCAGAGGTGTTTGAAAGGGGCTACATCGGCCGCATAGCGTTGTAAACAAACACAATTTACTTCTCTAAAATGATCGTAAAACGCTGAATCGAACGGTGGTATTGTCATCTACATAGCATGCATTGAGCCGAAGATATGAACCTGCAAAATTGCTGCAAATTTTAGGACGATATCGTCCTAAACATTAGTACCCAACGATAAAGACCTGATCGCCAATTTCACATGACGAATGATATTTTGCCAAACAATTCCGATTAGCGAATATTGACACTGAAAATGCACCGGTACTACCATGCATTGATATTGATGTTGATATTGATGTTGAATTGCATTTTTACTCTCAAGTCCCAGTGTCGGCCGTCGGGGAACATCTTTGGCGTAATTATATTTTACTCACCAGCGCATCTTGCTTCCACCCGTTCTAGTTCCTGCTTTCTTCTTGCAGAAAGAACCAACTTACAGCCAGCACTTGCTAGTTCATAAGCCAAATATTCACCTATACCGCTAGAAGCTCCAGTGATCCACACAACTTCACCCCGTAATTCTTGGACTTTCTTACCAAATAATTGGTAGAATTTCAATGTCAAATCTACTTCAACGCTCTTGTAAAGTAGCACGAACAATATTAAGGCGATTATAGCGGCAATTACCAAAAAATACATTGCAGAAAATCACGCTTGACAAAAAAGCGACATTAATATTAAAGTGTGACACTTGCGTAATATCTTTTGGCCTTTTGAACATTTGTGGTTGTTCAGAGTAATGCGAAACCTAATAGGGTTGAAAGGGGTTTACAAAGTTGCTATGGTTACACTGTCTTCAAGCTGGGTTTCCAGCTTGGCGCAAATTCGCGATTTTGGCTTCTTTTGATTTTATTTGGCTACTAAAAATTTCTGTTTGGCTTCTCTCTATTTTTGGCTTCTTTATGGCTTCTTTATCAAAATATGCAACTCTTCGAAAATATTCACGCATCCACCACCAAAAGTTAGTTATCTGGACAAATTTAGGTAGCACGGGTGGCGGAAGCGGTTAGCGCGCTGCCTCTTACCACTGAGTTGAGCCTGTTTCACAACAGGTCGAGGTCACTGTTGGTACTCGCATGAGATCGGCAGTGTGCTCAAATAACTCATGTAAGTTGAGATTCTCTCCTGTGCTTCGAGAGTTTTCCCAGGGCACTCCGGTTTCCTCCCTCTAATACTAACCCTTAGGAACTAACCCTTAGGAACTAACAATGGGGCCACAGTAATTGGCTGACGCTGTTGTGGACTCCTGCCATTGAGGCGAAGTTTAATAATAAAAAAAAATCACTCGAATAACTTGTAGTGACACTTCGCACAAAGGTAACTTGAGACAATTAATGCCGCCGCTAATCTCATTACGTGTAAATTTCCTCTTGACAGCGATACCAGACACCAGTGACACGCCTTAATTACTTCATACTAATCTTAATTGCTTTTCCGCCTCACATTTCCTGGTGAATGATAACATTTCATGGTTCGGTAAAAATTATATACAGTCGGTTGCCTGCCTCGTACCCAGGCGTCTCCAGAGCATTATTTACAAATTAGCTATGATGGTTTTTTTACATGAAGTATTCCACTGGCGAGCGAAGCGCGCGGGGAAATTGGGAAGAGTGCACTTGAAACGGGAGACGCCTGTCAGTTCTTGGTCGATTTCTGGCAACAAAGTACGATTTCTTGCAAGTTGTGATATTTCGCTGTCGTTTTCGTTATTTTTCTACTTGTCTTTGTTGTATTGGTCAAAATATATAGTAGTTAGTTATCTGAGCGTTCACTTGTCCTCTTGCACTTGGTATACAACCTTTCACACATGCCCTAAAGTCAGGAGATACCAACATGTCAACACTTGAAGAAGACTTGCAGGGATTAGATTTGTAAGGTATGACAAATAGACTCTAAAAATGCATTGTAGTGATAAATATTTCAATATTTACGGCTGTGGGTGTATATTTACAGCGTTTATTCATTTTGAATGAACCACAGGTGAAGCAAGACCTGTTCGAAGATCTGCAAGACGTCTTGCCTGTAACTTTCAACGTCCAATATCGCCTGATCCTTCGCCAAATCTAAGCGAGAAGCATGACTTAACGCCTAAATCAAAGACTATGGGCTTACCACGAAACAAACGTGTTCATGTTGGAGGTAAAACTTGTTGTATTGTATATTTCTTGGTTCAGAGAGATCACAAATGGGCAAATTGTGAGGGTATCAATATTTAGCCATTTAATAGTATGTCAGTATATTAAATTATGCATGGGTTCAAACCATATGCTCAAATTTACCGGAATACCGAAATTCAGGATAAATCCTACTAATGCAATCATACTTTTCTTTAACATGTATTATAAATTAGTAAAAGTGCAATTTCAGAGGGTAATATGCCCAATTGCTTATGGATTGATATGAGCTGATATAGGCCGTAGGATGAGCATCCAAAAGATGCTTAGAAAACGGATTCCGTTGCACCCCTCGTGGAACTACATAATTTTCACATGAATCAATAGATAAAAACTTACTTTATCAGAATCCGTTGCTCCCCAAGCGAAACAGGTGCACAATTGGGGAAAAAATCCCTCCAAAGTTTGCTGTTTTCGCGCTTCGAAATATTCGAACCGCCATTGTTTTGGTATCAAATACGCATGCGCAGTCAGCAAAACTCGCACTGCGCACGCGCACAAACAGGCACATGCTTCGAAGTGGAAACACGCTTAGTTATGCAAAACAATCATGGCTGAAGATATTTATAAAACTCGAATATCCTCATGTTTTATGCATTTTTATGGCGTTACGGAGCAACTTTGCAAAGTTACACGCCAAAGGCTTAAGAGATTTCTTGAGTGTAGGTCTAAATAGGTCAAACTTAAATGTCAACAAGCTGAAAATATAGCTAAGAAATCGTACGAGAACATCGATGACGGATCTGTCAATAATGTCAATTCATAGAATGGTACAATCATGAAATGCTCGAAGAGATTTTGTGATGAAGAGAAGATCCGTAGACAACAGAGGAAAGAAGAAAAAGGTGAAGGAACTAGTTCTAAAACTGTAACTTCTACCGAAGAACCACATGTGGAAGTGGAGCCAAATAGCCAATAGAACCAAGGCGAAAAATTACACGTCGATCAGTCGTAGAACCTAATAAGACCCTGCCTAAAAGAAACGAGCATGTACTCCCAGAGATATGTATTATTTGTGGAAGAGACTCCTCTGGTTCTCACTAGACAAGGTATGGTCATTTTGACAGGTATACTATATACTAGCGCAATGTGCACAACATTCTCGGGTAAAGTAGTTTCTAATGCTACAAACATCCAACCTTGTTATTAGCAGATATATAGTTTAATAATTTTGTTTTACACCAGGTAACTAAGAGAAGAAGAACCCCACTCATGTTGGCAGAAACAATTGATGCTGGTCTTCTACCTACAGCTGCCGAGAGAAAGAATGATGAACGGATACTCGTGCAAATCCAGGGGAAAGACTGCGTATGTGTGCGCTATCACAAAGTTTGCTACTGCAATTATACAAAATTTCTCACCAGAGACGAAGAAGCAATCGGAGACTGAAAGATCTACATCGGTGTACGAGAAGTCTTATGATGTCTTCTGTAATGCATCAGTCAAATCCAAGCGTGCCCATCCCCCCCCGGGCCACCATGGGGCATTTGACACTTTGGCTCCTCCCTGGGGTGGGGGATTTGAAAGCTAATGTTAGCCCGGGGGTAGGGCATTAGAAAATTTTCTATTTTGAACCTAATAAAACCATTTGGCCAAATAGAAAGACTTCCGCTTTGTGGTGCCAGTGTAGGTAAGTTTCGGACTGGGGCCCTTCATCTGGAAGCGTAGGCCTTTGTCTGGAGCGGACGAAGGGTCTCCTGCTCGAAACGTCGTAGTTCTCATTGCTCAAAGCTTAGACTTAATTTGGCTGCAATGTTCCACATTATGTTGCTCCTAACGAAGCATGGTTTGTTCATACGGACACAATGCCAACTTGATATAGCTTTTTAACATACATTTCATGTGTAAAAAAATATTAATATTTGCTATGTAGTTGTTTTGTCTTGTACCAACATTAACATGCGTATATTTTGTAATAATATCTGCTTTCAAAAGTGGAATAAGGTTCCCCGGGGTGGGGAATTTGCCACTGACTTGTGGCCCCACCATGGGGCATTTTCACGTGTTTGTGACCCACCGGGGGGGCATTAGCACCATTTTTTACAAAATTTGTCAAATTCCCGGGGAGGGGGATGGGCACGCTTGGATTTGACTGATGTATAAGAAAGTAATCGAGACGGAGGCCATCGGAGATAAGCAAATAAAGTATATGAAAGATTTGCTGGAGAAATTTGTTATCATTGCTAAGGACACTGAGAATGTGGATGCATCTAAATATACAGCTTTTAAGCTCAAGCAACGACTTATGAAAAGTTATCCCCAACACAAGTTCTGTGTACCGAAAATGAGAAATGTTAGTGAGATTGTATAATTATGTGGAAAATTTGGATTCTTCTGAATTGGTTGAGGAACATATGTCAAATAAGTCTGAAAACAACAATGAAGAGAGCTGTACCATTGATGATGATGATCTGAATTCCAACACAGAAACTGAGGGAAATTCTAAATCGGTCCTTGCTATTCTAGATAGTGGCTAAATACCAACTTATGTCACAATATAATATATGTAATATTTCAAATACGAGAAGTAGAACTTTACCAGACAAAAGCCAGGACAGCTTATTGTAGAATACATGCAATCTCGTTTTGAGCATAGGCCCTTGGCCAGGATCCAATAAGTGGGATTTTATTGCACTGATGAAAATCTGGGCTCAAGGATGAAAACATTTCTTTAAATTATAGATAGTTATGATGAAATTATGGATTTTATATTTCCTCCCAATTGATCTTTTTTTTATTATGAATTTCGAGTTGGTGCCTGGGACATGTTTCTTTCAATTAGAGGTTTTCCTAGGAGTTTATATAAATATCCCTTAAAGCCCGGGACCAACTGGGAAACATTGTTGCACAAAGATATTTGTCATATTATTTGTCTTACCAATGTTTCGGTTTGTCATATTGTCCTACCAGCGTCGGCAAACGGAGAAAGGGTGTTTCATCAAATGTTTCTGAATTTGGTAGGAAATATTTTTGCTTTCCGGGAAGCAAATTTTGTTTCTGCAATAGAAGCCAAATGTTTCCAGATGTGGGAGACAGGGAAACATTTGAGCAAGCATTGAAAATCACAAATATTTCCGCGACAATGTTTCTTAGGTTTGGCCAAGACTTTAGTTTAGTGAAATATTTAATTTGTTCCTTGATCGTGTGAATTGTATGTATATTTATATATTCTCCGTCCTATTTGATACAGGTGGGTTTTTTACCTCCCACAAATTTGTATTGAATTAGGATGTTGATAAGTAGAATTAAACGTTAAAATGGTATTTTGAAACAACAGCCAATGAATTGAAGTGATTTAGCAAATGGGCAAGCAAAATGTACAATGTGTTTTAAACAATATTTAATGTGTGTGTTTTATTCGTCAATATTACAAGGTTTGATCTCTATTCCGTGATTTTATTTTGTTGTTTTTACGGGGGAAATCGGGGAAAACCCACAGGGAAAATCCATTTTTCTGTCTGCGCGTGCGCAGTGCGAGTTTGGCTGACAAGCGCATGCGTATTTGCTACCAAAACAATGGCGGTTCGAATATTTCGAAGCGCGAAAATAGCAAACTTTGGAGGGATTTTTTTCCCAATTGTGCACCTGTTTCGCTTGGGGAGCAACGGATTCTGATAAAGTAAGTTTTTATCTATTGATTCATGTGAAAATTACGTAGTTCCACGAGGGGTGCAACGGAATTGCATCTTTTGGATGCTCATCCTACGGCCTAATATAAGCACTTAGTCAGAATATAAGATCTACAAGATAATTTGTTGAAATGGTGGTAGTAGCCTACTTGTGTAAAATATACTTGTATATTAACAAGGTTTTTGATCATGTTTTGGTATAGTTCCCGCCTGCAAAAGACTTGCGCCTGGAGCTTTTCCTTCCCTAAATTTACCAGAGAAAAGGATACCCTCCACCCAGGGGCGCACATTCCAAAAAAGTTTGGGGGAGTGTCCCTAGTTCAGGGACCGACTTTTAATCTTTGTTTGACGGCATCAAAACATGTAATACGAGTTAATGTAAAAATATGTATAGTGCCAGAAATGTAGAAGGATTGTTAAAAAATAGGAGGCCGCACCCACGAGGCGCCACCATGGTTGGCGCTGACGGGAAAATTTTGAAAAACATGAGTCTGCCGATAGTCGGAAATGGCATTTTCGGAGTCTTCTCTACCTCTTTAATTAATATATATAAGATTTTCAAACACTCTAGTTTCGAATTCAAATATTTCGCTGCAATTTTCTTTAAATGCAGTTATTTGAAGAAAACGCCCCCAAAACGTTACCTTCAAGATCATAAAGACCCAATTAGAAACTGCATTTTTACCGCAGACTTGACTTAAATTTACTCAAGAATACTGACGTGGAAATAGAACGCACAATGCGGCAGAGCAAAAGTTGGGTTTTGCGCAGTCGTGTATGGCTATGTCATCTTACATTTGAGCATATTGCTCTGGGTTTTGCAATGTTGATTTCTTTTATTGACAATTTTTGTATCGTTTATTATACGTTTAGACAAGATGTTTCGGACCAACTCGGACCGAATTAAGTAGTGTAATTTCACAATTTGGGACCGACTTTTGGAAAATTCACAAATAATGGGGGGTGTCATACCCCCCTTAATGTGCGCCCCTGCCTCCACCTCCACAACTGCACCAGAAGTGAACTTGTTCGACCCAAGCCCAAACCAAAACAATACTATTCAAGCTTCGAAGATTTAAAAAAGAAGGTTGAGAAATTTGTGGTTGCAGGACTTGGAATTATTAACCTCAAATGTGACTGAAAAAAGCCCCCTCCTGGCTTAATAGAAGATTTATGGTTATTTATTCTGTGCAAGACAGAATATCTGTAAAGATGGACTATACAGATCAAGCAAGCATTGGATAAACTATAAGACTAGAACATTATATCAAGAAACACAGTATATTTATATTTGTTGGGGATTGTATTGTTGAAATCATTTTAAATTGATTTCATAATTTTTTAATTGAACAAAAGTTGGCTCCTTCAAGAAAGAGAACAAATAATATGCAGAAATTAGTATTTACATTGTGGGTAGACTCAGATTCAAGCTGTTGGGGTTCTCCGTGCATGCTATGGTGCATGCGAGAGTCCCAACATATGGAATCCGAGCTTACATTGAACAATAGTGTAAGGCCTGCTCTGGGATCTTATCTCGCCTTAAATCGCCCTAACTCGCCTTAAATCGCGGATAAAAATTGGCAACAATTCTCTTAAATCGCTTAAACTCGCACTAAATCGCCTAAACTCGCCAACCAAATTAAAATGCTGAAAATAGTAAATACTATATACAGTGTAAACACCCTTTCCCCAGGAGAGGGGGGTTCTGGTTGTTTATTTCAGATAAGATTATGAGGGCGCTTATCCGAGGGGGCTTGCTGGAGAGAGGGGGCTTAGCCGAAACAAGGGAAGTTACATGCTTATTGATAAAAGCCGAAACACAGTAATGCACTAGTAATTGGAAAGCCACGCACCCCCCTACCCAGGGAACAGTGGACATTGGATAAAGGTTGTGTCCTAAATCATTCTAATCCCCAACCTATACATGGCCTTCTTACTAGTCTAAACATGACTAAAAATAACCGGGCACCAAAAATGAAGGCTACCATAATAATTGCTTTTAAAATTCAACAAACTATTCTAAAATTTCCCCAATTTTGATCATTGGAGGCCAAACATGCAATCCAGAGTTTGTCAAAACTTTGCCAAAGTAGGTAAATATTTTGCATTTTGTCTGTTAGCTGTATCTTGCAATTTACACAAAGTCAAATAATACATTATCCTGTAAAAGCTATTTTTAGTAAAACAATGTCTATAGAGTATAGGGTAAATGTCGATGAACAAGGCTTAATAATACACCTCGAACAGACGAATTCCCACTGATTCCCAGCCTATAATCCCTGGCCATCATGACACATATCTAACGTACGCTGTCTAATGCCCTGAGTACCCAGGCATAACAGATAGGCTAATCTGCAAATAAATCCCCGCTATTTCCCGGCATGTCCCGGATAGGGGGGTGCGAGGCTTTCCATGACTGGTGCATAAGTTACATACTATCAAGCTTATAGGTATATAATATGACATAGAAACCCTTATATTCAAACAGAAAAAAGTCAGGATGGCAAGAATCAGGTTTTTTTCAACATTTTATCTATTTCGATAAGTAGGCCTATAATTAATATGCCAATATTGTGATATGAACTTCCAGAACAATTCATAAATTGTTTCGTTTTCCTTTATTGAAAATAGTGCGGGGCCTATAAATTACAGGTAGAGGGCTTATCAACTTTCGAAATTTTAAGTGACGGTAAACTGATACTTTTAATAATTCCGACGGCCTTATATACAAGTGCTGAATTGCAGTGCCTGTAGTGCACAACATTTAATATTTTATATCAACAGTGTTAAAACTTACATAAATTAATAAACCACAGCATGATCCTGGTCAACTTTTACAGTCAGCATTGTCCGGTTCATATCGTCTTATATAAAGATCCATGATCGTTTTAATAACCGAGGTTTAACATTTTTAGCGTACGATCTTGGGTCGATAACAAAACCTGGCATTTTCATTAATTCAGTTAAATACTTCATGTTAGCCACTGCGGGGAGGGAGCCTTCTCTCAGGCTATCCAGCGGAAATTTATTATTCAAGTCTGGGAAACTTTATATAAACTAAATTTTAACATTAGTGAATTTTTATAAATACTGCACTTTATATATTGAGGGGAATTAAAATAAATACCAATCAATGTTCAGTTTTACTTATTAAATGAACACATGGAAATGAAATACCATATTTGCAACATAAAGTGGTGGAAAGAGATTAAGAGATCTGGTCAAAATGTCCGACAGGAATGGTATCACCAGTTCCTTGATAACAACATGGACGTAGAATCCGTAGCTAATAAAGTGAACGACTTCTTTGTAAGTCTTACAGATCACTTCACCCCTCTGAACCAACCAACTCCACCTATGGAAATCCCAGAATAATTCTTGGTTACGGAAAGTGAGGTGTTTAAAGCATTAGCATCGCTGCAAATTAGTAAGGCGATTGGACCTGATTATATCCCGAATAGAATCCTGAAAGAGTTTGCTCCTGAATTGGCCCCAGTCATTCGTAATATTTACAACCAGTCAATGAAAGAAGCGAATGTCCCATCTACACTTAAGTCATCTATTGTAATTCCAGTTTCAAAGATATCACCTCCTCAAACAATTGAAAATGATATCCGCCCAATTTTCGCTAATGGAGAAGCCTGCATTTTTGGAATTCTTACTTTTTCCATAATGCTTGGATTACATAGCCAGCCACATAAGCAAGGGGTCCAAGCTTGTCAGGTGTGATGGATAATTCACTCTAAACAAAAAAAATGAAAATGTTAAAATGATTTTTTGCTTTAACCCACATGCACCTAACACTCTCATTGGTAAGTAAAATCATCTGGCATTAGACAGAATAAAAATACCAATTTTAGTGCTATCAGGATTAACCCATTATCTGGTGGTAAAGTAGGGCGCATACTAAAGTAGGGTGCATATATTTATTTATATTAAAGTAGGGTGCATCTGCGTATTTGCAATTCAAATTACTTTAAATGAAAAATTCATATACCTGGGTAGATCGTATATGAAATAATTCGCCAAGACATCGCAGGGTTTCCTCGCCATGTAATTTCCTCATAATTTTTCGTGCATTTTGCATGTCATCAACATTAATTTTTTTGTTGTGAATCACTCGCCAGTGATGTTCAATTCCACTCTCCTCAAAAACGTACGAGGGCATGGTAATTTTTTGTTTAAAAGCCACTTGAACAGGTCTTTGTAATGGATTTGTAGAAATTTCTACTTCCTCGATCATTTTGTCCGCCATGTCAGTATACAAGAACTGCCAGGCGCTCCCCCGCGTGAAGTCTTCCCAATTTCCCCTTCGCGTGTCGCCTCCGTTGCAATACTTCATGTATTCCTCTTATATAGCCTGACTTCAGTTCATGTATTCCTCTTATGTAACCTGCCGCAAACTGAGAGCGCCTGGGTACGAGGCAGGTCGGTTGCAACTAAGCGTACACGCGAGATGACAAACATGTTTTCATTAGATGCAAAGTTAAAATAATTCGTTGCAAACATAAATAGTTTCGCGCGCAAACATAAAAGTTTGAAAAGAAATGTAGGTATAAGTTTCAAAAACATGATGTATTAGTAATAAACCGATTATGAGTTTGAATTCTGAGTCACTATGTCAGGTAAAATGATAACGGATTGTATTTATGGTATATTTCGCATAATTACTACTTCGACCCCAGGTCCCATTCTAAATTTCGATTTTGGCTTCTTTTGGCTTAGTTTGGCTGCTTTTTATCTTGCGTTTGGCCCTTTTTGGCCCAGGCCACATGGCCTCATTACTCTTGACTCATTACTCTTTAAGGAACCTAACGCTCTTGTCTTACTTACTGGTGACTTTAATCCCTCGTCAACAGGTTTTAAAATGAAATATATCACACAGGTGAACCATCTTAAACAACTCATATCTTTTAAAACCAGAGATTCTGCCGTATTGGATTGGCTGTTAACAAATAGACCTAAGCTGTTTGAAGTATCTAGATTGCCAAAGGTTGGTTCGTCTGACCACTATACGACCTTAGCACCTAGACAGACTATTACTAAAATTGCCTTTGGACGATGGATAATCGAAAAAAACTGGTCATCGGTATTAAGTGTAAGTTCCAGTAAAGGTAAATTTGACCTCTTCATCTCAGAGCTTGATCAAGCCGTTGATACGTTTCTCCCACAGAAGATGATTAAAAAGCATCAAACAGATCAACCGTGAATTACTACTAAGATTAAACTGTGGATTTCTAGACGCCAATCCGTATCCAAACAACAAGGAAAAAATTCTGAAGCTTTTAGTTTTTGGAGGAATAAGGTTCAACGTGCGATCCAGTCAGCAAAATCCAATTACTTTCATAGTAAGGTAGCAGATGTTGATATAATTAATCCTGTAAAGTGGTGGAAAGAGATTAAGAGATCTGGTCAAAATGTCCGACAGGAATGGTATCACCAGTTCCTTGATAACAACATGGACGTAGAATCCGTAGCTAATAAAGTGAACGACTTCTTTGTAAGTCTTACAGATCACTTCACCCCTCTGAACCAACCAACTCCACCTATGGAAATCCCAGAATAATTATTGGTTACGGAAAGTGAGGTGTTTAAAGCATTAGCATCGCTGCAAATTAGTAAGGCGATTGGACCTGATTATATCCCGAATAGAATCCTGAAAGAGTTTGCTCCTGAATTGGCCCCAGTCATTCGTAATATTTACAACCAGTCAATGAAAGAAGCGAATGTCCCATCTCCACTTAAGTCATCTATTGTAATTCCAGTTTCAAAGATATCACCTCCTCAAACAATTGAAAATGATATCCGCCCAATATCGCTCACTTCTTCAATGGCGAAAGTTATGGAAGGCTTTACTTGCAATAGACTATTAGAGGACTTGGAAGGTAAAATCGACCCTCGCCAATATGCACGCAAAGGGCACTCAACAACAGATGCCCTCCTCTACATGATGCAAACAATTCATGAGGCATTGGACAGGGGCGAAGCTGGTGCTCGTACCTTCTTCTCAAAAGATTTTGACCTAATTGATCATTCCATTTTAATACAAGAACTGGATAAGCTGCAGGTTCACCCGGCTTTGCTGTCTTGGATCACAGCGTTTTTATTCAATTGTAGGCAGGCTGTTAGAATTGGAAGTGTCCTTTCGCAATGGCAAACTCTGAAGGGAGGAATACCCCAAGGGACTAAACTCGGCGTAGTACTTTTTACGGTCATGACAAATAGCTTACTGGCTAATTGGCGTCTTCGAATTCGTACAAAATTTGTGGATGATACTTCAGCCCTCGACATTATTCCTAGAAACTCTATCAGCCCCCTAAATTTTGCAGTCTCTGATATACATGAATTTGCTAATGAGCATAACATGAAGCTCAATCCCAAGAAGTGTAAGGAAATGCTTGTAAACTTCCCACATAACCCCAATTTCTTACTCCGACCAATCCAAATTGGTAACAATATTATTGAACGCGTGGCGACGTATAAATCTTTGGGTGTCATTTTGAGTAGCGACCTAAAATGGAATCCTCATATTGAATACATTGTTAAGAAGGCCAACAAAAAACGATACCCTTTAAGAGTCCTGCGAAGAGCTGGAGTCGACCAAAAGAGTTTACTGAAAGTGTATCTGTGCAAAGTAAGACCGGTATTTGAGAACGCCGTCCTATTTGGCAAAATATTCCGGATTATCTATCGAAGGAAATTGAGTAGGTGCAAAAAGAGCACTAAAGATAATTTTCTCGGAGAGTGAATCATATGCTGAGTCCCGAAATTTTGCACAACTACCAACTTTAAGCACAAAAAGAGTCCAGATATGTCAGAAATACATGACCAGAATGAGGCGTGAATGATCCATGGCCAGAATGATCCCTGTTGTTCCTGACCATAATATTAATTTGAGACAGAACACTGATCGATCTTATCTATTTAATAATGTTACTGATTGTAGAACAATTAAAGCTCAATCCTTTTTTAAATTTAAGTACTCTTAATAATTATGTTAAGATTCTTAATATGTATGATAAATTGTAAATAATTATGCATGCACTATTTACTATTTTGGTAAATGCCTAATGATTTTAACTCTTGTAAATAGCCTAGATTCTAAAGCATATTCATGTACTATTTTGTAACTTATTTCTATCCATTGTAAAGTAATCGTTAATTCAGTTTTTTTGTAACTGCAAGAGAGTTATAATAAACTATTATTATTACTATTATTATACATTACTCCAAAGATTTTGCTAAAATATCGCCAGAAAATATTCTTGAATGCAGGCTTTTGTTGTGCATGTTACATTACCCATATAACTTCGCTATCTGTTATATTTCCGCTACTGGAAACATAAGATGAGATTTAATCAGTACTCCATCAAATTTAATGTAAAACAATTTCATTTCATTTTTGCTTTACTATATAAGAAACGGTTTGGTCGAGTAATGTCATTTTCTTCGAAATACACGATTGATTTTCTTCAGAAAATATTACTGGGCATCTAAACCACGAAAATTAATATCTTAGCATTTTGTCAAACAAAATGCATTTGGAAACACAGGTTTCTGTAGTGTAGCTGGTGGTTATCACGTGCGCCTAACACGCGCAAGGTCCCCAGTTCGATCCTGGGCAGAAACTTATGCGCTATTTCCTTTGACATTCTGAACATTAATCTAGGCTTATAACTAGATAGCGTGAATGCTAGTATTATCTGAGCAAAATTTTGATTCAATAAGCTTGGATTTTGGTGAAATATACTACACCTTAACTTGCAAGCCTTTAAAATATATCTACATCACGCAGTGATCTGAGGAGAATGCATGTTACAAATAGTTAATCCACAATCGTCAGTAATATCAATTCTTACATCAACTGAACATGCAAAAACAATTATTAGAATACTCACCAAAATTTCTGTCAGGAGTGGGATTCGAACCCACGCCCATATTCATGGACCAGAACGCCCAGAAATCTCACAAGAATGGAACAAGTTTTCGCACTTGAGTCTGGCGCCTTAGACCGCTCGGCCATCCTGACTGTTCGCAAGAGGCCTCAACCAAACACGTATGCTATTTCTGCGATCAATACAAGTCTTTTTCCTTTAAGCTGAGGCAAGTTGGTCACATTCACGATTGAAAGCATTGGACAAATGAAATGAGATCGATAGTACTCTTTGAATTTCGATTTAGCATGGATCTTAGATACGGACCTAAAGGAAAATTATGTATTGAATGACGTGAGTTCGGATGCAAGGTTTTCACCTGACCAGCATAAACTTTTCATAACATTAAGTGTACGAGTTCCTGTAGTGTAGTGGTTATCAAGTGCGCTTTACACGCGCAAGGTCCCCAGTTCAATCCTGGCAGAAAGATGGGCATCGTGTAATTTTTACACATCTTCAAATAATTAAATTAAAATATATTGGCCAATATAAAAGTTCTCTTGTTAACCAAGTTTCTGTAATCTAGTATTCATCACGTGCCCTTCACACGCGCAAAGTCCCAGTTCGATCCTCAAAAGAAATATAGCTATTTGATGTAAAATGTTGACAGTTGACAGTTTTGCAAATAGGTTTGTTTAAAGGTAATATGCAAACATTTTGCTAAAAAATCGCCAGAAAAATACTCTTTGAATGCACGTTTTTGTTATGCATGTTACATTATCGATATAATTTCGCTATTCGTTATATTTACGCTACTGCAAACATACTGTAAGATGAGATTTAATCAGTACTCCATCAAATTTAATGTAAAACAATTTAATTTCATTTTTGCTTTACTAAGAAATGGTTTGGTAGAGTAATGTCATTTTCGATTGATAGGTCAACTTGATTTTCTTCAGAATAATATTACTGTGCACATAGACCACAAAAATTCATATCTTAGCATTTTTGTCACACATAATCCCCGAGCCGGCGCGAAGCGCCGTGCGAGGGTACTAATTCCGCTCGGAGATTTACACCCGGGTATGTGAAAACATTGTGGAATGCAAAGTCGTCCGCCATTTTTTTTTGTCATGGACGGGACGGTTTTGTAAGTTATGCGCATGCGCAAGTTCAAGCCGAGAAAAGACTTCCATAGTTCCATCACAGACCATTTTGCAAACTTTTTTCAAAAATAGTTTTGCACTCATTTTATAAGTAAGTCTCTGTGTAAGTAAACAAGATAAATGAAAATTACTTAGAGGACAAATTAACAAGAGGAAAAACAGTCGAAAGACCGAAAAAGGAGCGTTTTAAACAGGCAAGTGTCTATTTTGCATGTTTGCTTTGCCGATTTTTTAACATAGCATGCAGTATAGTTTGTGAATTTGAAAATGTGTAGATCATTCTGCGTGGTCAATACAACATCGGATTGATCGTTAAGAGCATTTTAGTATCGATTCAAATATGTTATAGAAAAATAAAAAACATTAAATCTCAATAACTTCATTGCAAAAGCAAGTGCGAAGTATAAAAATACTCCTCGAAAAGCAGTTGAAGTTTTTGGAAATTTGAAACGTTTTGTGAACGTCTAAGGTTGAATGTTACAGTAAATCAAAGCTAAAAGAGTACATAATAGCATACCCACTTTATATAGTTGGCAATTGATAATTTTATAGTTAAAAACAAAACAATATTTTGTACAAATTAAAATATAAAAAATATACAATGTTGCGTGTTAGTCCAGTGCAGTCCAGTGTGACCAGATTTTTTCAGGACCAATTACTAAAAATGCCTGCGGAAAATTACTAAATCCAGAAAAAAATTACTAAAAGTTGCACACTTCCCAAAACAGCTCATAATTAAATCGGTTTTGCATTAAACTACCACAATGCTTAGCGAGTATAATGAGTATAAATATTATTCATATTGCTCCTGTAATTTATTAACCCAAGATTACAGGCTTTGGGCCAGGGGCGGTGGAGGCTGCAGAGCTGGGACCTTTGCCCCACCCCCAATACCCAAACCGCTCCGCCGCCCCTGCTTTGGACAAAATAGAAAGCATTGTTGCAGAAACATTTGCCAAATTTCACGTTTCGCATGTGTGATGCTTGCTGCAAAACGTCGTTTGCCCTGTCCAGGCGCAGGCCTCAGGAGTTGTGACAGGCACCAGCGGGCTGAGTTGGCATACCTGCCCGAACTGCCTCCCGCCTGTGCCTAAATAGCATTGACGAGGACACTATTTTCTCAAAATGTGACAGTGTTCATATTGAAAACAATTGGTAAAATTTGAGAAATTCATCTTTTGTCTAATTACCAACAGATTACTAAATTTCCCAAAAAATTACCAAAAATTACTAAAAATATTTAATTACTAAAAGTCCGAAAATTGTCAAATTACCAAAAGTAATTAAAATTACCAAATTTAGCGTTGATCTTAGATAGGGACCTAAAGGACAATTATGTACTGAATGACGTTAGTTCGGATGTAAGCTTTTCACCTGAGTTGCATAAGCTTTTCATAACACTAAGGCTGTTTGGGGAAGGAGTTCCTGTAGTGTAGTGGCTATTACATGCGCTTTACACGCGCAAGGTCCCCAGTTCAATCCTGGGCAGAAACATTCATCGTATGAATTTTTAAGCCTCTTCAAATAATTAGAATTAAAATATGGTGGCCAATATAAAAGTTATCTTGTTAACCAAGTTTCTGTAATCTAGTGGTCATCACGTGCCCTTCACACGCGCAAAGTCTCTAGTTCGATCCTCAAAAGAAACATATAGCTACTTAATGTAAAATTTTTACAGTTTTTGCAAATAGGTTTGTTTAACGGTAATTTGCATAGGAACAATATTTTCCCAATTTACATGTTGACGTAATAATAATAGTCAAGATTAGTTATATTTACCACATTACTCCAAAGATTTTGCTAAGAAATCGCCAGAAAATATTCTTGAATGCACGTTTTTTGTTATGCATGTTACATTACCCATATAATTGCGCTATCTGTTATATTTACGCTACTGCAAACATAAGATGAGATTTAATCAGTACTCCATCAAATTTAATGTAAAACAAATTCATTTCATTTTTGCTTTACTAAGAAACGCTTTGGTAGAGTAATGTCATTTTCGCTTGATAGGTCAACTTGATTTTCTTCCGAATAATATTACTGTGCACATAAACCACAAATATTCATATCTTAGCATTTTTGTCAAGCAAAATGCATTTGGTGACACAGGTTTCTGTAGTGTAGTGGTTATCACGTGCGCCTAACACGCGCAAGCTCCCCAGTTCGCTCCTGGGCAGAAACGTTTGCGCGCTATTTCCTTTTGACATTATGAAGATTAATAGAGGCTTATAACTGGATAGCGTGAATGCTAGTATTATCTCCGCAATATTTCGATTCAATAAGCTTGGATTTGGGGGAGAAATAATACACCTTAACTTGCAAGCCTTTAAAATATATAATAATTAATAATTTTAATAATTTTATTAATTATCCATCTTTGGCATATAGAAATACAATGGATTTACAAGTTAAAAATATTATACTAAATACATGTATAACCTATAAAAATGTAAAATTAGAAAGTTTAAGAGATTTTATATACATATATACAATGATCTAATTTCATGAGTTGGTTAATCTACACGCCCTTGGGATAAAAGACGTACTATTCCTGTGTGTGTTTTTGAGGAGCTGTCTTGGAGTGCTGTCTCTGGTCCTTCCTCAGTCTGTAAGTGTAGATTCTTGTATTACCAGATAGGAAAACGATTACATGGGTTGTTTTCCTTTTTCCAGGACAGCTCGTTGCCTGTTGCATGCTGCTTTTGTCCTCTTTCTTTAGTGTGTAGGGAGGGTGATTCTTCTCCTCCAATCCTAGATTCTCAAGCTTTGTTGAACACGTCTGACCCTCTGCTCAAGATATTTAGGATCTCCACCTCAAACTGGAGAGGCGTATTCGGCATTGGTATAATCTGACGTGATATGATAATAAACCAATCTCGGGTGGTAGAAGGATTTGCACTCTCTAAGAAGGAATAATAGCTTATTTGTTCTACTTTACAAACATGGGTATTCCACTTTAAATCATTTTGCACCCATACACCGAGAAGTTTGAAGGAGTTTACTCTTTCTATTTCAATTCCATCCGTTTGTATGGGTGGGGTTCAGAGAGGATTGGGAAAAACTGATCCACATGTCCTTAGTTTTTGGGATTCACGATCATTTTATTATCATTGGCCCAATTCATCACTTGATTAGTCGATTCCTGCATGTTTGAAAGGGCCCGTTTGCAACGACCTCATCAAGAGTGCAGTCGTCTGCATACTTGTGCGTGTTTGTAAGGTTGTTTGTTAACGTGTTTTCCAAATCGTTAATATGAATATTGAACAGTGTTGGAGAAATAACGGAGCCTTGCGGACACCAGCTGGACAGGGGCGCTTGAAGATATAACACCATGTAAATTCACATGTTGAGTCCGCTCTGTAAGGAAGCACTTCACCCATGACCAGAAGGCCTTCGATACGTTCATTTCCGCTAATTTTATTAATATAATTCTATGGTCGACAAGGTCGAATGCTTTTTTGAAGTCCAAGAACGTAGTATGGACCCCTTTTCTTCCGATATTGGAGTTATCTGTTACGTCGAACCACCTCTGGGTCGTCGAGATCAGAGCTGAAACAGTAGATCGATTTTTAGTGAAAGCATGTTGGTTGTCCTTATTGCCAAATCATGAGAGTTGAGTTCCAACTGGATTTTCTCTATCATTTTAGCTAGATGAGGAAGCACAGAAATTTGCCTGAAATCGTTGTTTATATCTTTTGGTTGATGTATCTTTGGTACCGGAGTTACAATTGCATGCTTGTATGCAGTAGGATACTTGGATTGGGTAATGCTGCCTGTTACGATACTATGTATCACTGGCGTAAGATCATCACAGTAGTGCTTAAAACCAGGCAGGGATTTTATCTATCCCTGTTGCTTTCTTTGGATTAAGGTGCTTTAGGCAGGACCGTACTTGCCCTAAGGAAGGTAGCGGTGGTGACGTATCCTTAAGTAAGTGGTTAACTTCATTTATGTCCGGGAGGTCAACATGGATATCTTTCCATGGGTTTGTAAAAAGCAATTTGTAGGTTTTCAGCAACCTTAGACAGATCTTCATTAGATGGAGTTTGTAAAGAGTTATGATTCGTTTCAGCACCCAACAGAGTATAGACAGTTTTATACCATTTTGCAGGATCTTTTTGGCGAAAATCTCTCCTTCGGTATGATAAAACGATTGTTTTGCATTCCGAATTAACTTTGAGACCTTTTTACATAATTGGTCGTACTTGGATTTATCACCGCGGCAGTAAGCCTTTTGCCTAGCTTTAATCTGTGCCTTTATTTTTGGGGTAATCCAGGGTTTATCTGATGTATGCATTCGGATTGTCACTTCTGGCATAGCCTTATCCAGCAAAGAGAGTATCGTTCTATTAAATGCTTCGACTTTATCATCCACATCTGTTGCCATTAAAACATTGTCCCAGTTTTGGAGGGCAACAGTTCTACTCAATGTTTGTTTGTTTTCGGGTTTATGTAGTCTAACTTTTTTGGAAGTAGGGGAAAGTTTGTTGACATTTTGGGGGGATAACAGCAAACATTGGTGGTCAGAACGACCCAAGGGACGTAGATGTTTGACAGGAAAATAGAGGTCAGCCATGTTGGTCAAAATCTGGTCTAAGATGTTATTACCTCTTGTGGGGGTCGAAACCATTTTTTTTAGGTTAAAGCGGTTACATAGGCGTCTTAAATTCAGTTTGTTAAAATCCCCAGCGATAATTATTCCTGTCGAAGGGCGAGAATGAAGGACCTTGTCCAGATGTGAGGTAGTTTATCATTTCATGTTCTTTCTCAACAGACTGCCCCGGTGGATAATAATATTTGGATTCAATAAGCTTGGATTTGGGGGAGAAATACTACACCTTAACTTGCAAGCCTTTAAAATATATCTACGCTGTAATGATCTAATGAGAATGCATGTAACAAATAGTTAATCCACAATCGTCAGTAATATCCAATCTTACATCAACTGAACAGACAAAAACAATTATTAGGACACTCCCCCAAAATTTCTGTCAGGAGTGGGATTCGAACCCACGCCCTTATTCATGGACCAGAACGCCCAGGAATCCCACAAGAATGGAACAAGTTTTCGCACTTGAGTCTGGCGCCTTAGACCGCTCGGTCATCCTGACTGTTCGCAAGAAGCCTCAACCAAACACGTATGCTATTTCTGCGATTAATACATGTATTTTTCCTTTAAACTGAGGCAAGTTGGTCACATTCACGATTGAAATTATTGGAAAAATGAAATTAAATCGATAGTACTTATTGAATTTCGATTTAGCGTGGATTTTAGATACGGACCTAAATAACAAATATGTACTGAATGACGTGAGTTCGGATGCAAGCTTTTCACCTGAGCTGCATAAGCTTTTCATAACACTAAGGCTGTTTGGGGTACGAGTTCCTGTAGTGTAGTGGATATCACGTGCGCTTTACACGCGCAAGGTCCCCAGTTCGATCCTGGGCAGAAACATATGCGCGCTATTTCCTTTTGACATTATGAAGATTAATAGAGGCTTATAACTGGATAGCGTCAATGCTAGTATTTTCTCCGCAATATTTCGATTCAATAAGCTTGGATTTGGGGCAGAAATACTACATCTTAACTTGCAAGCCTATAAAATATATCTACGCTGTAGTGATCTAATGAGAATGCATGTAACAAATAGTTAATCCACAAACGTCAGTAATATCCATTCTTACATCAACTGAACAGACAAAAAAATTGATAGAATACTCCCCCAAAATTTCTGTCAGGAGTGGGATTCGAACCCACGCCCATATTCATGGACCAGAACGCCCAGGAATCCCACAAGAATGGAACAAGTTTTCGCACTTGAGTCTGGCGCCTTAGACCGCTCGGCCATCCTGACTGTTCGCAAGAGGCCTCAACCAAACACGTATGTTATTTCTGCGATTAATACATGTATTTTTCCTTTAAACTGAGGCAAGTTGGTCACATTCACGATTGAAATTATTGGAAAAATGAAATTAAATCCATAGTACTCGTTGAATTTCGATTTAGCGTGGATTTTAGATACGGACCTAAATAACAATTATGTACTGAATGACGTGAGTTCGGATGCAAGCTTTCACCTGAGCTGCATAAGCTTTGAAAACACTAAGGCTGTTTGGGGTGCGAGTTCCTGTAGTGTAGTGGCTATCACGTGCGCTTTACACGCGCAAGGTCCCCAGTTCAATCCTGGGCAGAAACATTCATCGTATGAATTTTTACACCTCTTCAAATAATTAGAATTAAAATATGGTGGCCAATATAAAAGCACTCTTGTTAACCAAGTTTCTCTAATCTAGTGGTCATCTCTTGCCCTTCTCACGCGCAAAGTCTCCTGTTCGATCCTCAAAAGAAATATAGCTATTTAATGTAAAATTTTGACAGTTTTTGCAAATAGGTTTGTTTAACGGTAATATGCATATGACAATATTTTCCCCAATTGACAGCGTTTATAAATTTTACCATATTTCTTGATGTTGCAAGCATGACAAGTTGACGTAATAATAATAGTCAAGATTAGTTATATTTACCACATTACTCCAAGATTTTGCGAAAAAATCGCCAGAAAATATTCTTGAATGCACGCTTCTTATTATGCATGTTACATTACCCATATAATTTCGCTATCTGTTATATTTACGCGACTGCAAACATACTGTAAGATTAGATTTAATCAGTACTCCATCAAATTTAATGTCAAAACAATTTAATTTCATTTTGCTTTACTAAGAAACGGTTTGGTAGAGTAATGTCATTTTCGATTGATAGGTCAACTTGATTTTCTTCAGCATAATATTACTGTGCATATAAACCACAAAATTCGTATCTTAGCATTTTTGTCAAACATAATGCATTTGGTAATACAGGTTTCATGTGCATGGTGGTTATCCCGTTCGCCTAACAAACGCAAGGTCCCCAGTTCGATCTCTGGGCAGAAACTTATGCGCAATTTCCTTTTGACATTATGAAGTTTAATAGGGGCTTATAACTGGATAGCGTCAATGCTAGTATTATCTCCATTCTTACATCAACTGAACAGACAAAAAATATTATTAGAATACTCCCCCAAAATTTCTGTCAGGAGTGGGATTCGAACCCACGCCCATATTCATGGACCAGAACGCCCAGGAATCCCACAAGAATGGAACAAGTTTTCCCACTTGAGTCTGGCGCCTTAGACCGCTCGGCCATCCTGACTGTTCGCAAGAGGCCTCAACCAAACACGTATGCTATTTCTGCGATCAATACAAGTCTTTTTCCTTTAAACTGAGGCAAGTTGGTCCCATTCACGATTGAAATTATTGGAAAAATGAAATTAAATCCATAGTACTCGTTGAATTTCGATTTAGCGTTGATCTTAGATACGGACCTAAAGGACAATTATGTACTGAATGACGTGAGTTCGGATGCAAGCTTTTCACCTGAGCTACATAAACTTTTCATAACACTAAGGCTGTTTGGGGCACGAGTTCCTGTAGTGTAGTGGTTAGCACGTGCGCTTTACACGCGCAAGGTCCACAGTTCAATCCTGGGCAGAAACATGCATCGTATACATTTTTACACCTCTTCAAATAATTAGAATTAAAATATGTTGGCCAATATAAAAGTTCCCTTGTTAACCAAGTTTCTGTATTCTAGTGATCATCACTTGCCCTTCACAGGTGCAAAGTCTCAGTTCGATCCTAAAAAGAAATATAGCTATTTAATGTAAAATTTTGACAGTTTTTGCAAATAGGTTTGTTTAACGGTAATATGCATAGGAACAATATTTTCCCAATTGACAGCGTTTATAAATTTTACCATATTTCTTGATGTTGCAAGCATGACAAGTTGACATAATAATAATAGTCAAGATTAGTTATATTTACCACATTACTCCAAAGATTTATCTAAAAATCAGAAAATATTCTTGAATGCACGGTTCTTGTTATGCATGTTACATTACCCATATAATTTCGCTATCTGTTATATTTACGCTATTGCAAACATACTGTAAGATGAGATTTAATCAGTACTCCCTCAAATTTAATGTAAAACAATTTAATTTCATTTTTGCTTTACTAAGAAACGGTTTGGTAGAGTAATGTCATTTTCGATTGATAGGTCAACTTGATTTTCTTCAGAATAATATTACTGTGCACATAAACCACAAAAAATTCGTATCTTAGCATTTTTGTCCAAACATTATCGCATTTGGTAACAACACAGGTTTCTTTAGTGTGCATGGTGGTTATCACGTTCGCCTAACACGCGCAAAGGTGCCCAGTTCGATCCTGGGCGAAAATTATGCGCGCAATTTCCTTTGACATTATGAAGATTAATAGAGGAAAACATAACTGGATAGCGTCATGCTAGTATTATCTCCATTCTTACATCAACTGAACAGACAAAAAATATTATTAGAATCATTCCACCCAAAATTTATGTCAGGAGTGGGATTCGAACCCCACGCCCATATTCATGGACCAGAACGCCCAGGAATCCCACAAGGAATGGAACAAGTTTTCGCACTTGAGTCTGGCGCCTTAGACCGCCTCTTGGCCATCCTGACGCTGTTCACGCAAGAGGCCTCAACCAAACACGTATGCTATTTCTGCTTGCGATCAATACAAGTCTTTTCCTTTAAACTGAGGCAAGTTGGTCCCATTCACGATTGAAACTATTGGAAAAATGAAATGAAATCGATGGTGTACTCTTTGAATTTCGATTTAGCGTTGATCTTAAGATGCGGACTTAAAGGACAATTATGTACTGAATGACGTGAGTTCGGATGCAAGCTTTTCACACTGGAGCTACATAAACTTTTCATAAAACTAAGGCTGTTTGGGGTACGAGTTCCTGTAGTGTAGTGGTTAGTCACGTAAAGCTTTTACGTGCAAGGTCCCCAGTTCAATCCTGGGCAGAAACAAGCATCGTATAAATTTCTTACACCTCTTCAAATAATTAGAATTAAAAATATGGTGGCCAATATAAAAGCACTTCTTGTTAACCAAGTTTCTCTAATCTAGTGGTCATCTCTTGCCCTTTCTCACGCGCAAAAGTCTCCTGTTTCTACGATCCTCCAAAGAAATACTTACAGCTATTTAATGTAAAATTTCTTGACAGTTTTTGCAAATAGGTTTGTTTAACGGTAATATGCATATGACATCTATTCTTTCCCAATTGACCAGCGTTTATAAATTTTACCATATTTCTTGATGTTGCAAGCATGACAGAGTTGACGTAATAATAATAGTCAAGATTAGGTTATATTTACCACATTACTTCCAGAAGATTTTGCGAAAAAAATCGCCAGAAAATATTCTTGAATGCACGCTTCTTTGTTATGCATGTTACATTACCCATATAATTTCGCTATCTGTTATATTTTGCGACTGCAAACATACTGTAAGATTAGATTTAATCAGTACTCCATCAAATCTGATTTAATAATCAAAACAATTTAATTTCATTTTTGCTTTACTAAGAAACGGTTTGCAGTTGATAATGTCATTTTTCGATTGATAGGTCAACTTGATTTTTCTTCAGCATAATATTACTGTGCATATAAACCACAAAAATCTCGTATCTTAGCATTTTTGTCAAACATAATGCATTTGGTAACACAGGTTTCATGTGCATGGTGGTTATCCCGTTCGCCTGGCAACAAACGCAAGGTCCCCAGTGTCTTGATCCTGGGCAGAAACTATATGCGCGCAATTTCCTTTTGACATTATGAAGTTTTAATAGAGCTTATAACTGGATAGCGTCAATGCTAGCTATTATCTCCATTCTTACATCAACTGAACAGACAAAAATATTATTAGAATACTCCCCAAAATTTCTGTCAGGAGTGGGATTCCGAACCCACGCCCATATTCATGGACCAGAACGCCTGTGTAGGAATCCCACAAGAGAGATGGAACAAGTTTTCCCACTTGGAGTCTGGCGCCTTAGACCGCTCGGCCAATATCCTGACTTCTGTTCGCAAGAGGCTCTCAACCAAACAGGTATGCTATTTCATGCGATCAATACAAGTCTTTTTCCTTTAAACTGGAGGCAAGTTGGTCCCATTCACGATTGAAACTATTGGAAAAATGAAATGAAATCGATAGTACTCTTTGCATTTCGATTTGCCGCGTTGATCTTAGATACGGACGTAAAGGACAATTATGTACTGAATGACGTGAGTTCGGATGCAAGCTTTTCACCTTACAGGCTACATCAAACTTTTCATAACACTCAAGGCTGTTTGAATGCCGAGTTCCTGTAGTGTAAAGTAGTTTATCGACTGTGCGCTTTACAAGCACGCGCAAAGGTCCCCAATTCAATCCTGGGCAGAAACATGCATCGTATAAATTTCCTTACACCTCTTCAAAATAATTGGGAATTAAAACTGTATGTTGGCCAATATAAAAGTTCTCTTTGTTAACCAAGTTTCTGCTTAATCTGGGGTCATCTCTTGCCCTTCACACTGCGCAAAGTCTCAGTTCGATCCTCAAAAGAAATATAGCTATTTAATGTAAAATTTTGACAGTTTTTGCAAATAGGTTTGTTGAACGGTAATATGCATAATACAATATTTTCCCCAATTGACAGCGTTTATAAATTTTACCATATTCTTCTTGATGTTGCAAAGCATGACAAGTTGACATAATAATAAATAGTCAAGATTAGTTATGTTACCACATTACTCCAAAGATTTATCTAAAAATCGCCAGAAAAATATTCTTGAATGCACGGTTCTTTGTTATGCATGTTACATTACCCATATAATTTCGCTATCTGTTATATTTTACGCTTATTGCAAAACATACTGTAAGATGAGATTTAATCAGTACTCCCTCAAATTTAAT